>JAGGAQ010006044.1:0-51769 GCA_017657225.1 Termitomyces sp. T69sscA | reverse complement strand
TATAGGTGGCTGGACTAAGTCACAGAATACAAATTTCACATTGTGAACCGATTTCACATCGTGACACATGACAGTATGTTACAGTAGGTGCTAATACAGTAAGTTGAACATGTCCATCTTAAAGAATGTCTGTTTCACAAAATTAGTCTGCGCAGTATCGCTAGTCCATGATGCATCCCTTGATCGTGATCCAGCCACGACATGTTACGATCATTTTTGCGGCGTCAGAATTTAAAGGACAAATGGTACAATTAAGGTAACGGCAAATAGGATAATCGTCGTGAGGTCATTCGTTGGTGAAGAGAGTGCACCATTCTGGTTAATGTTTTTTTCTGTTTCGGACGGTACAACCTGATTTGAGCTCGTCGCGGTCGCTGTCGCGGAAGGACTGTATTTTTTCTTGATGATTTCTGCAGCATTCTCTGCGACGGCGTAGGTTGGAGACATGAGCTGTACAAAACATCGATTCAAACAAAGGGTACGATGCTAAACTGGAAGCTGGTACTCACATGAGCGGTGAATGAGACAGGGAAGATAGAGGCGTCAGCCACACGGACGTTGGCTTTAAAAGTTATACGAAGTGAGGAGAAGAGGATAAACAATTGTTTGATGGACGGTCGTACCTAGCCCATACACTTGCAAGTCGGTATTGACTACACCACCCAACGCCTTGGGTAACATTGAACATGTACCGAGAGGATGGAATTCGGTCGAGATCACGCCTGCTAGCCAAGCATCAATTTCATCGTCTGTGGCTACATTTGGACCCGGGTTCTTTTCTGCACCGAGAGCAGCGCTTATTGGTGAAGCTTGGCTCAGCGTCCTCACAAGCTTGATACCCTGACGCAAAATGGCGACGTCTATTAACAGTCAGTATCCCCTAGATCATGCAATGAGTAAGAGGCAAACCTGCAGGATTCGAAAAATATTGAGGGTCTATGACTATTGGGTCGAAAGGGGACGGAGAATTGATATAGACACGTCCTTGACTAGAAAAGTGGAAAAAAGGGCTTAGCGACAGAGCAAGACAGCGACAGAAGATGATTACCTGAAAGGGTGTTGAATAGCTGCCTGAATGGTGATTGTATTCGGAGAGTTTATACTCAAAAGCAACTCGACCTGACCCACATCTTGAGTGATCAGTTTCTGGGTTGTTTGATAAATGGCTTTGTATCCCTCGATAACTTCGCTGTCCTGGCTAGGGACAAGATTTGAGACAGAGGACGCGAGGGCGTCGTTCATTCCCGATGCAAATCCGGCAGGATCGTCAAATAAGAGACTGGCGTTGACGTATGAGGTGGCAGAGTTGACGAATGACATTACGATGGGTTCTTTCTAAGAATTGGTTTAATGATAAGGAAGTTTCTTAGTAAGAGTAGAAATTCACAGATAGATCTGATCCCGACGCCTGTACATCACCAGCAGTTTGGACTTTGGCTTCGAAATTGACAGGCGCAGCCTTAAAACAAATAGTGAAGATCCCCAGCTTGGTGAAAATCGAGTAACACATACAAGGTGATCTTGAAGGTGTTGACCAACACCAGGAAGCTCTGAGATTACTGCTACGCCAGCGCTATCGAGAACGTCCTTCGGCCCAATTCCACTGTGCAGCAAGATATTTGGGCTACCAAGAGCACCGCCAGTGAGGATGACCTCCTTGCTCGCATTGACAACCGTCTTAGGACTCGATACAGAAGAAGCAAATTCAACACCAGTAGCTATGATGTTGTCATTAGAGTCTTTATTTCCAAAAACGATGCGTGTCACAGTAGAAGATACGAGTATGTCAAGATTTCCTCGAGGAGGGAGCGGGTCAATGTAGCCAGACTTTGAATAGGAGCGAGTCCAGTTGCTAGGATTAATGGCTAGAGTGGATACGAATCCTCCTGTGTTCTTGCCACCGGCTGGATCAGCCGCTGGGGATATGCCCACAGCATTCAAGGAAGGTGTCCAATTTCCAACAACAGGATACATACTACCACCTACGTCAGAGCGTCATAGATGATTCCCATATGATTACATACTAGCCAGGATAGGAGACGTGAATGTTCCCAGTTGAACCATAACTTTCGGCATTGTATTGGATGTTTGCCATAGATTGGACGTCAGATGAAGGCGGATCAAAGGCTTCGGATTTCTTCCACATTGAAAGGAAGGTGTCCCAATTCCAGGAAGTTGAATTACTAGGGGAACCAAGCATGGCGTTCCATGCATCCACCTCGATCCGTGAAGGCCGCACGTAGTACATACCATTGATGGCTGACGATCCTCCCAAAACCTGAGCCAGTTGGTAGTTGTAAGAGCTGAATAAAGATCAGGCGCAAGCATTCGTCACCTTTCCGCGAGGCCATGAGAGTACTCGACTGTTGGCGTTGGATTGAGGTACGGTTTTGTGTTGCCAGTCATACGAAGTCCCGACCAGCGAGTTGTAGTATGTTCCCGCAGGAGGATCTGAGAATATCCCGTAGAACCCCACTGTACGTTGGCGACAACGAGACTTACTTATGGAATCTGGGACCGCGTCGCCAGTCGCTCCTGCTTCCAAAACCAGGACCGTGAAATTGGTATTTTCTGTCAGGCGTGAGGCAACGGCGAGACCAGCCAACCCGCCTCCGGCAATGACAAAGTCGTAAGAATTCCGGACTGTTTTTGTCGTGACATAGTTCCGTGCGTGCAATTTTGAGTGAAAGTCCCAATGAGAGCTTGAGTCGACGTAAGTGGAATAACAAGCTGAGATGAACGAAGGGAGAGTAATGAGGACAAGTCGTTTCGCCCGCATCTCCTATAACGAGAGGGCAAAGAATTGAGGACAGAAGTTAAGGGAGGGGAAGGAGTTGGATGATGGCTGGCGGAAGCGTTTTTCATCTAGTATATACATACATGGATCGGAGAGATCGTATGTTTCTGCGGCCAAAGCAAGCCGCGCAGTACGCGTGAGGTCACCACCATGACAGAATCTGACAGAATCCATCTGGTTAGCCGAGTCCAGCCGAGTGGGGTGGAGGAGTCTAGGAAGGCCTTCACCAGATTAGAACAAAAACGCCCTAGAGCTAGCCTTGCCCACACCGTTGTCATATGGAATATTCCTCTTACATAATAGGTGGACCGAGGCTCTACAGTCTGGATTTTGGCCAGATGATTCGAGTCGCGAAAGCTGCGAGGTCCATGCAAGACTTCTACTGACCCGAATCGAACATGAAAGACCCTGCTTTGTTCCGAATGACTGCCGTTTGTCACTAGTTCGTTACATGATAGTGACTTTCTATCTCTGAGGCTACAGAATAGAAACGCGTTGTATCCAACGTTTAGGAGCCCACAAGTACCTGCAGCATCAAAATCCCGCTCAAGATCGTTCTACTTATTTCCTTGTAACTAGATTGTCTGTAAAAAGTCAACGCTCGGATGGTTGGAGCGTCGGGCGAATACGTCTGGATTCCATTTATCGCGTAGCTAATCTTGCCCTTCTTCCTAATTTCTCGACTGCCTAACTTTACCAATAAAGAAGCGGATCTCGTCGTTCTGTAACCGTCTTGGCTTGAAAGATTCAACCGACTTCCCTCCCAGCGTCCTTGAGCCCTGCCAGCTCAATGCCTGTTGTCGAATATTCTCCTTTTCATTCCAAAGGATTGATGATTCAGTTTTGCGTCCTCCCTTCATGCCGTCCTTATGGATATGTCGAGAAAACATGAGAATGCACATCAGAATATGAACGCATAAGGAGGCTTGTCTGAATTGTCAGTCGCTTGTAGCGCCCCGATTGCTTTCGGACTGCCTCCTAATATCACGCGCTCGTACTCGAAGTTCATTCCTTCGTTCTTCTCCTAGCTCTCGCGCTTCTGCACGCGCTTGACGAAGATTTGAAACAGCGGATCGATGGTGTTTGTCCATATGCGTTGGAAGCATGAGGAAACCAGGGCCAAGTCCGAGTAAGAGGGTCTAACATGGATCAAACGTCCAGGGAAGACAGAACCTGGGCAAAGGAGGAAACTTACGATTGCACCGACTGCGAGAATAATTCTATCCTTTACTCTATCATCAGCACTTGCTTCGTATGGCGGCCGCTCAGGACGTGCATAATTTCCCCTTCGACGAATGTGAGCTTCATGAAACCGTTTGCGCCTCAACACCTCTGCCATATAGGGATCTTCAGGTGATATTTCACTGAAAGTCTTCTTTCCGCGTAGAATATCATACGCAGCGGTGATAGACTGAAACCGTGCATGCCGTTCTGACGATGTCAGAGTTTGGCAGCGAGTTGAGTCGGGATGGTGGTGTCGCACCAACTCATAATCTGAACACAGCAGGTCAATATTGCTCTTCCAGGAGATTGGAAAATGACCGCAAACATCGAGCTTTGATATCCGCTTGTGATGCTCCAGGGGAGAGATGGAATATCTGGTGAGGAGTCGGTTTCGCATGTGCGGGATATGGATACTGTTGAACTGAGCCCGAGCTCGATAGTCTCTGGCACGATGTGGATATCAGTCTACATTGCACAAAGTTAAGTAAATGAGGTGGTAGGACAGATAGGCGAGAGATAGTCATAAACTACAAGGTTTAAGGAGGAAACAAAGCCGATAACCGGGCCGAATTCGCCGCTTGTGGCATGAAAACAAACATTTTCTCTTAGGTTACTCTACTCGACTCTACTCTTACCCTCCCCTACCGTACCCTACCCTCTTGAACGATTTGTTTTCTAACTCCTTGGCTTTCCGAGATGCAAAGTAAGTGGTGATTGACTCATTGCCTTGACATCAGGGTACTGACCGAGAAACCGTAATTGTAACAGACTCCCTCGTGGACCCCAAAGTTGAAGGACCATTTCCAACACCAGAAATTCCAGCGTCTGCTTTCTCGCGCATTGCTTTCTCATACATTGGAGAAAGAATAAGGGAGCATGAAGCAATTATCAACTACTACAAGGGGCGACATAATGCTTTTACCATCACCTGCCGACTTCCTCCCGAGATCCTCGGTGCAATTTTTCTTGAAGTGTCATTTTCTCAATCTAGGAAACAAAAATATATCGATTGGATTAGGAGCATTTCTCACGTGTGCGGCCACTGGAGGAAAGTGGCCTTGTCGACTGCAAACTTATGGTCGAACATACCACTCGAGAACAAGCTGTGGGCAACGGAAATGATATCGCGCTCAAACAACACACCTTTAACGATTGTTTATTGTGGAGTCTTACACTCTGAAGATTTTCAACGGCCTTCAGATTGTTATGCTGTCTTGACGGAAATGCTGCAGCATCATCTACCGCGCATCAAGAAGTTTAAGCTTGACTCGGGAGTCCTTCCTAGACCTCTACGAGACTCAAATGGCGCCATAAGTGGTAGACATAATCTTCCCCACCATGATGAAACGAGTCGAGAAAGGTTTGTTGCGGTCCTTAATTTACTCAAACAGCCAGCCTCTATGATGGAGCACCTCGAAATATATGCTGTGTGGAATGGTTACTCGGAAAACATAAAATTATCTTTGGAGCTGCCGCGACTACGGCGCCTCACCTTGCTTGGGTGCGCTGTAATGTGGAAGGTTTCATGCTTTGCAAACCTCAGATCCTTGACTATTCTCGATCTTCCTCAAGACACAAAGCCGACAATTCATGAACTTCTGGACATGCTTCAACGTACACCTCTACTCGAAGAATTCTCGGTTACATGTATCAAGCATTCACGCGAGTTACACGATACACCAGCACAGTACAGAACACCAGTACATTTGCAATACCTGGTCTGCATTACAATCACATGTAATTTGCTCGATTGTTTCTTCTTCTTCGATCACCTTGATTTCTCAAGGAAAGCTCGCGAAATCACCCTTCACATCACAAGTACACGAACATATCGAAAGGACCTAAATTCTGTCACCGTTCTAAGAGATTTGGCCCAGAAGATTGACAATCAATGTGATGGACAAGTACAAGAGCTCGTGGTCGACGATCCCCTACAATTTCGTATGTCAGAAGATTTGTGCCGCCTAACATTCTGTACAGTGATCGTCAAATTCATTTCAAGAGGGCTGGAAGACCGAGAGGCTTTCTGGAAATCACTCCACTTGGACCAGTTATCAAGCTTAGACATCTGTGAAGATTTCGACTCGGTAGAACAGTGGTCGATTTTTAGTAATATCGCAGATCTCAAAACCATCAGAATTACATCAGAAAATGGTCATCTTCTCGAGGCGCTCGGTCGGAGTACAAGCCCTGAACCTCACACTGTCTCTCTTGCTTTCCCGGCACTGAAGCACCTCACGATCAGTTGGAATATTCTTGTAGAAAACGACGACTCGGGACAGAGGGTCCTAGACCAGATTGTGACTTGCCTGGAGCTTCGAAACTCAATGGGCCTCGCCCTTGAGTGTCTACGTTTGGAAGGTTGCTTTAATGACGATGATGACGAAACGCTGGCGATTCTAAACCGTCTGCGCAAGTACGTCATAGATGTCAAAACGGATAGGGATGGAGGCGATTATGATAGCTTTGAATGAGGATATCAATGCTTCGGAACCAAACATAGTAATATAGTGAGAAGTATGACCATGATGCGTCGTACCAAGGTCTCAACGAAAAGATATTCAAAATTAGAAAGTATCTTTTCATGATTAGGGAGTCACGCGAAGGTACAGCGTAATCCTTCCCACTACTTATACAATGATTCGTCAAAAAACGTCATGAGATGACTACAAGAGCCCGATCTGGTTGCTCTTTCATACCTACTGAGCATAATTCAGAAGCTCAGGCAAGCTTCACTCGCTCTCCTGCCAGAGTGAGTCACCACCCTTGGTACTAGGATGAATATGTAGCAAGTCGTAACGCTTGTCTCTCTTTGAAGGACTCATATCGCTTCGGCTTTGTACGAGGATTTCTTCAACTGTCTCTGACATAGAGATGATCTATCTTTGAAACAGCTTAGATATGTTCTCGAGTTATTTTGCGGCACATTGCAAATGTTGGCCTTGTCAATGATGTAGAAGACTAACACTGAAGGGCGTTGATTTCATATCTTGCGGGTCTCTAGTCAATCTGACCAGGTCTTTGAAACATTCGACTCTCACACACATCCTTCTGTACTTGAATCTTACCCATTGACATGTTACTCCGGAGATAAAGATTGCGAGAGAACTGTTTCAAGATCGTATACCGGTCTCGTTGCTAAAACTTCGCAGCTCGAAGACCTAAAGTTCAGCGCTTAGGTCAAACACCGCAACTTTCCCCGACATTTTATGGTCTCAAATCCGGTCATTCTGTTCGGATGGCTATATGACCTCGACAATATATTACTTATACATCTTTGATGGAGATTAGGTACCTAAATACCTTCCATCGTGCGGTTCTCAAGATCACTCTGATACCATGCGGTAGGGGGCAGAGGGTGATTGAGGGAAGTAGGGAAATCGAAGGTTCTGTCGTATGAAGAGTAGAAGTGTGGCAAAAGAGGGAGGATATTGGTGTAAAGAGAAATGACGGGAAAGGAATGGGGGGAATAATTGCAGTGCAGGGAATGCGGAAAAGAGGGGAGTATGGGATACGTGGTCGGAAGGAAAGAGGAAGAAAGAAGCGGAAACGAAAGTGGCGCACGGCTGGATTTGAAAAGAGAGGGAAATAAAGTTTGGTGACTTTCTTCGAAACGTTCTGTGAGCTGTTTCTCAAATTTTCGGGGAAGGAAGACGGAATATGGACTCCACAATGCGATCTCCTCTTACAGACAGCATAGGGTACATAGATAGATTCAGAGGACAGTATAAGAGGGATGAGTACACAGCAAATAAAACGCCTTTTCGATGATAGTATCTACGACCCGCTAGGGCTCGCCGACCCTCAGACTATCCTGTGTTGGCACGACACGTTCGACCCCGACGTGCGCCGTCGACACGCGCCCTCTCACCATCGCATCAGTCCGTTAATAATCAATGACAGTCTCATCTACTACCCTGACCACAAATATATATAATACCTACGTACATCGTGCGTCACCCTCAGTTTATAGTATACTAAGCTGAGGGTGAGCACACACCTTACTGTTACTTCGACACGTATTGACACAGACATATAGAGACTCATACTTACGTGTCTATCAGGTATTACCTCAGTTTATAATTTACTAAGCTGAGGAGACTCATGCTTACGTGTCTGTCAGTCTTGGGTTCTAATACCCTGTATTCTCGTCGACTGGCTGACTCGTCTCCTTGTCCCATCGGTTTAGAAGTTCTGATCTCTATAGCTAGTTTTGTTTGTTGAGTTCTGGGTCTCATGCATCATATTCTGTCACCTCTTCCTTGCCTTGCCTTTCCTACGTCGCCTGCTCCGTCCAGGCTAGGTTGGACTCCGGGAGAAGCGACCACTGGCATGTATTAGACAGGAAAAGATGTTGCACCGCAGAATTAAATGGACAAAGAGTCGTCAGTGAAGCGGCAGGATGATCCTAGCTTGTTCACTACCTGATACGACAAAAGTCTGCCACCAGATACAAGACTTGATCATGATCATGGAAGATCATACGTTCCCCGGTTTCACAGAATCAGATGGAAAAAAAGTACACCTAGATTGATTTCACCCATTCCTGAATATAACAATTTAAAATCGGTTAAGATGATGGATTTCTGTAGTGGTTTCATGCATGAGTTGAGGAATACTGTGGAGTTGACTATTCTAGAAATGTCGGGGAAGGGCAGTCAAATGACAACATAATCAGGGAATCCTCATCTACAGTTCTTGTTGTAGAAGCGAGATGGAGGTCTTGACAGAATCGAAGGAGTTTATGGAGTTGCAAACAGTGTTCTGACTACAATAACGACGGGTGTCATGATGGAACGAGCCGTGATCTGTTCGTCCAGTCATCAGCAAAAAGTCACTTCAAAAACTTGGCCATGTTACATCATACCAGGGCAGTAATATCTTTCAAGGCCAAGTAATCAAAGTCGGTTTGGACTTGTATTAAACCTATCCTGGATCTCTGCATAGGTACTATTATCTATCTCTCGACCGCTGCTCTCTGGGTGTGTATCTCTGGTTCATCCTCCCGGAAGAGTTGCTTGACGAATTCGCGTCTGGTTTCCCTTTTTCCTGTAACCAATTATTGCCGCACCAGGTCTCGATGAGTTCCTCGCTTCAATCGACCATCTTCTGGGACAAACGAGGAGCGGAATCGCTCTGTGGAACATGAAAGGTTATCTGCTAGTTTGCTAGTTGGAAACAACGAATGACTACATTCGAATCTAAAGAAGCTTGAAGTAAAATATGGCATGTCTCGCGCAAGTCGTAGTCTTTGTTGGCATTAAGACTGATTCTTGCTAGTATTATCTATACTGAGCCTTCCAAAACTCTCGGTCTCCATGATGTTCTTTCTCGGTCGATTATGCTTCGTTTCTTTAATGCTAAACTTTAGGAAATAGCCAGTATCCTGCACTGCTATTGAATACGCATGATTAGAACCGTCAGTGATGCTTGCCCTTCCCAGAAAGATGGTACAAGGCTAAACCAAAGATGTGTCGCTTGGCCATGAGGGGCCAAGAACGTGGCATAAACAATGGGCGAACCCGCTGAGAACAAAACCGCTCTTGATATTTGCACGGAAATCCAGGTTTACATAACGTCACAAATGCACAAAGAGAAGTCCGAACTGAGATCTCTTACTCCTTGCTTCGCGGCAGCTCCAGATCGTCCGGTCCAAAGCTATCAGGAAGCAGCTCCCCAAGCGTCGTATCACGCACTCCGCCCTCGGAATAACCAGGTTTCAAGATTTCTCCTTGCGATGGCTGCGGGTAGTCACCTGGTACGAGAAGGACCGGCATCTCGAGTGAGCAGAACTCGCGTAAGACTTGACGACAAATTCCGCAGGGGGATATAGGAGAAGCGACATCTCTGGAATTGTGGATGGGCATTCAAACGGCTTTGATGATTGACAGGGAAAAGAAACGACATACGAAACAACAGCGATAGCGATGAACGATCGCGTGCCTTCGCTCTGAAGTTGTATGACATTCAAGATGAGATAGTGATCATCGTCAAAGTCACTTACGACTGCTTTCACAATTGCGGTGCGTTCAGCACAGATCGTCCCACCTAAGGATCTGGAGATAAAACATAGACGATTGGCGGAGACGAAGCTCACGTACCATAAGATGCATTCTCGATGTTGGCACCTTTGATGATGGTACCGTCTGCAGCCAGAAGTGCAGCCCCAACACGGAAATGAGAGTAGCGAGTGTATGCAAATTTCTTTGCTATGATAAAGATATCTCAGTTGATCAACGCTAATCAAAAGTACACCGACCTTCGATGGCGGCTTTGATGAGCTTTTCCCTACTCTCAACTGGCAACGAAAAAGCCTTCATGCTCATTGTATGTAAACTCCTAGGTAAGAGGGTGGGTAAACGGGGAATTCAAGTTAAAGTTCACGGTGGGATGCGGTTGCCGAATCCCGACATTCTAAGTCGCCCACGTGAAAAAAACGGTTTTCATCCGAACGATTTCGTCAGCCTTTCGACTGCATATGGTGGTGAAGTACGAATGCTTTGCGTAGCGAGGAGGCTCGCAGATTTGCAACAAGCGAAGTATTTGTATCACGTGTCTACCCCGTGGGTTGAACAAATGGCAAAAGATCGTTAAGGTACACTTCTCTAGAACATTTGGAAAGCAGCAACAGCCGAAGCATCAAACAGACAATCCCCTCGCCTTTTACTAGGGGATTCCGTGCTGCTTCGGTACCAAATGTTGCTTAATAATCTTTGGAAATCAAGAGGAGTTCTTCCTCTCTTATCTTATTGTTTTGCTTCCTCATTATTTGTCCCCTTGTCTGACAGAGGTATTTACTGCGTAATGGTTAATGATTGCGATCCAAAGGTATCTTGTAGTCTACAGAACCCCCAGAAGAAGAAAAAAAATAGACAAAACAATGAAAATAACCGGATGAAATGTTGTGTATTCGAAGATACGTGGCCAACGTGGGGATCGAACCCAAGACCTTCGCGTTATTAGCACGACGCTCTAACCAACTGAGCTAGTCGGCCATGAAACAATTCCTTAAGCGCACTCCTCACCCCACCTGTGTTGAGCGCTGAGTTTTGGATGAAAAGAGAGGGGTCACTCGGTATTGGTTTTAATCATTACTTAAAAGTGGTAGAACGTACATAGATCTATCGCGAATACAAAATTTGCCATGACTTTCACGTTTCTTAGCAGTCTACATGTGGACACCGAACGAAAACTCAATCAGACCAGTTTCGATACCTTGTCATAATGGCATGGAAAACAATCACTTCTGTCCTTCTGAACGCAGTCGGAGAGGCTCTGGCTGGTCGCGTGGTGATTTGATGCGTTCACAAGTGGCTGTGCACCGTGCCTCAGATTTGACGCGTTAGGCAGTGCTCCACCGACGTGTCCACGACGACATGCTAGGGCGACACAGAATCCCCGTTCTTCTATTCTACTTTCTGTACTCTTGCCTTCTGCTAGTATCTGCACAACGACCAGAACATACCATCAGCTCTTTCGACAATCTACCTGCAAATTTATTCTTTTTTGATGACACAGAAGTCAGCTAACGAATCATATATTCACCTGTTATGCAAGGACTGACCTTGGTCGCAGTCGGCCATATATCATGACTCTTTTGAAGGCAATGTGTATGTCTCACAGAATGAGGGAAAGTCGTGGAGCTTAGCAGATGAGATTCCAAGGGGGAAAGCAAGGATGGTTATCGAGCACCCGTTTAATAACCGCTACGTAAGCGTTCATTTTCCACTTTGAAACGGAGCTCAGTAGTAGTGAACACTCTGCTCAGGCTTTCGCTCTGACGGACGGGAAAGAACACTATCGCACAGAGGATCGCGGAAAGACATGGAGGTCGTTCGAGCTCCCACTGCCGCCGGCGCTTGTGCCGAAGCCCCTGTCTTTCCATGCTTCGGCAGGAATGGACGGTTATATTCTCTACCAAGGCACAAGCTGCGATAGAAGAGGCTGGAATCCAGTGTGTCATGATGAAGTACATGTTGTGATTTACTTGCTGCCAGCTTGGAACTGATGCCGTTCGCAGACATATTATACCAAGTCACACTTCGGCGATATTCCGCAGAAGCTTATCTCTGAAACGTCCCATTGCCAATTTGCACACAATAGTAAAATATTCCAGACCGACGTGCCCAAAGAACTCATTTTCTGCGTCGCCTTCGACACCTCCACGAACACTGGTTCTCATTCTCTCTCCTCAAGCCGCCTATTCTCCAGTACCGATTTCTTTCAGAAAGATATCAAGGTGGAAGATCTAGGAATCGGGAAGAATGCAAAAGGGGTCGTCGCGTTCGCCATCGTATCTAAATACGCTCTTGTTGCGATGAAAGACATGGCTCCCGGAAATACCGCAGAAATGGTGCTATACGTCTCTCTTGACGGCAAAACATGGGCAAAAGCACAGTTTCCACATGCTTCGTCAGCTCAGCTCCGCGAGAACGCATATACAGTCGTGGAGTCGACCGCGTATTCACTAGCCGTAGATGTTGTGCTACATGAACGCGCGTCTATTGGTACATTGTTCATGAGCAACTCGAATGGGACATTCTTCGTTGAGAGTCTCAAGGATACTAACAGAAACGAGCGAGGATTCGTTGATTATGAGCGTATATATGGTGTAGATGGTATCGGACTCGCCAACGTCGTTTCAAACGCGAAAGATGTTGAAGTTCATGGATCCTCCAAACAGCTCAAGACGGTGATCACATTCGACGACGGTTCGTCCCTCACTCCTTTGAACATTCACATTTTGGTTCTATATTACTACTATAGGCAGCAACTGGCAATCTATCCGTGCCCCGAACAAAGACAGCGAAGGCCGTCCATTCAGCTGCGACACTGGAGACGCTGAAGCCTGTTCTCTCCATCTACACTCCATAACAACCCCCCACAACTTCGGTCGCATCTTCTCTTCTCCCGCACCGGGATTCGTCATGGGTGTCGGATCTGTAGGCGATAGTCTCCGCGCTTACGAAGAGGGCGACACGTTCCTCAGTGTCAATGCGGGTATTGATTGGACCATGGTTCGGCCTGGGGCGCATAAGTATGAGTTTGGTGATTCGGGGAGCATACTGGTCATTGTCAATGATGAGGAGCCGACAGATAAGATTCATTATTCGACAGATTTGGGACAGAATTGGTGAGTTAAAAACTCTATAGGTGGTGGTGTTGACAATCCTTATTGTCATACAGGAGAACATATGAGATTGGCGTCAAAATCCTCACGCGTGGATTGATGACGCTTCCGGATTCTACTTCACAAAAGTTCCTACTTCTTGGTTCGGTGGCGCGCGGGGACCAGAAGGGCGAGATTGGACGTGTTGTCATTGTCTTTCTGGATTTTGCGAGGACTCGTTCCAGGAAATGTAGTGATAATGACTTTGAGAAGTGGTACGCACGGGACAGGAAAACCGAATGCTTGATGGGGCACAGGGTATGTCTCAATATACACACCTTCTCTTTGCAGCACGTTCTAAACGTAGTATAATAGCAATGGTACAAACGGCGAAAACCTGATGTTGACTGCTACGTCGGAGAGAAATTCCAGGATCCTGTTGAGCATGAAGAGGACTGTGAGTGTAAGGATGAGGACTATGAGTGGTGAGTTTTTCTGGCCTTTCTCTCAAGTCCAACAAAAGATGATAATTTGCTAGTGATTACAATTTTGTGCGCTCGGGAGATGAATGTGTACCTGTCGGTCCTGAGCCTATACCTGCGGGTGTTTGTGATGGAGATTCGGACAAAACGTACTTGGGCTCATCTGGGTATCGCAAGATTCCTGGAAATACGTGTAGGGATGGAATTAAGAAGGATGAGAAGATTGAGAAACCGTGTTCACAAGGTATGATTATAACGTTGTTCTAAGATCATTCCGATGTCCGAGGGCTGAGCTATGTGGCAGCTGCACCGAAGGATGGAGATATCATCCACCAAACCGTGCGTATATGTATCGTTGGTTGTTCAATTTGCATTCACGGTCATGTAGTTCGAATTTTCAAGTTTTATTGTCCAACATGCATACTTCAAGGACTCAACGGTGAGGTCTTCGATGTCTAATCCCCCTACGACGAAACCCATATATTATCTCTAGACATTGCTGGTCCGCACGGTCGACGGCGCAGTGTGGCAATCCTCCAACGAAGGTTACACATGGAAACAACTTTTCCCGGACCAACGCTTCCTCGCTTTTTATCACCACAAGTACTCCAATAGCCGTGCCTACCTCATCACCGAGACAAATACTTTTTACTATACCACTGACACAGGGCGTCATTGGTACGACCAAAGTGCACCTACCCCGCCCAACACTTTTGGCGCCGAAGTTCTTCGCTTCCATCCACAGTCGGATCTCCTCATCTGGACGGGAAACAGAGACTGCTTCTCCGATAGACGGAACTGCCACGCCGAGGCGCAATACTCGCGCGATAATGGCCGTAAATGGGATTTGGTGGAAAAATACGTGCGCAATTGTGCCTTTACGAAGGATAAGGATTTGAATGCGGACCCGACTGAGATCTTGTGTGAGTCATACGCCGAGAAAAAAGGATCGCAGCTTGTGATGGAGGGGGCCCCGATGCAGTTGGTTGTTGGGGGTGAATTTTTCTCGAGAAAGAAGAAGATGTTTGATCAGGTCGTTGGATTCGCTAAGTTTTCCGAGTTTTTGGTTGTCGCTTCGGTCAGTGCTGTGTTTCCTGCATCAATGTCCCTTAATTGATTGAGGGATATCTAAAGGCGGAGTCTGGTGGTCGTTCACTTGAACTGCAAGTTTCTCTTGATGGATATCACTTTGCAACCGGACAATTCCCCCTGGGTATGCATCCTGAGACTCATGTGCGCTTCCAAAAGCTTATTATGTGGGATCATTTCACTGATCTTCATTCAGGCCTACACAGTTCTAGAGTCAAGCACAAAAGCTTTGTTCCTGCACATGACAATGTCCGAAGATCCATACTACGGGAACATCCTGAAGTCAAACTCCAATGGGACCTACTTTGGGCTTTCTATCGAGAACGTCAATCGCAACGATGCGGGTTACGTGGACTTTGAAAAAATGATTGGCCTTGATGGCATCGCTCTCATCAACATCGTCTCGAATCCAGGAGAGGCCAAGGTGTCTAAGGAAAAGAAACTTCAAACAAAGATCACGCACAATGATGGTCTGTCTGATGAGGTTATGGATGCCTTGGGTGACCTGGATACTGATTGTCACACTAGGAAGCACTTGGAAACTACTGACTCCCCCTAAAGTTGATTCACAAGGACGGCCTTATGCATGCGATACGACGGTACGAGGTTCGCCTTGGGGATCTTGTCTATTCATCCTCATAATTTGTTTTTATCAGAGATGCGCCCTTCACTTGCATGGTTATACTGGTCGGCTCGACCCTAGAGCAACTTTCAGTAGTCCTTCGGTGGTTGGACTCATCATGGCCGTCGGCAATGTCGGTGAAGTGCTCGCACCATACAAAGACAGCGATACCTTCCTCAGCCGTGATGGAGGCTTTACTTGGGAAGAAGTCCACAAAGACGCCCACCTGTGGGAATTCGGCGACTCGGGATCCATATTGGTCATGGTCAACGACGAAGAACCTACAGATCATCTTCTTTTTAGCACAAACCAGGGTTTGAATTGGAGAGAGTACAAGTTCAGTACCGACAAGGTCCGAATCCGATTTCTCGTTACTGTGCCTTCGGATACGAGTCGCAGGTTCGTCCTGATGGGTGACTACCCCAGAAGTTCCGTCTCCGTCGCCATTCATGTAGACTTCACTGCATTGACGTCGAAGAAATGTGAGCTTATCTTCATGGCTGCTATCGTGGCGCTTATATTGTTCTACAGGCGTATTGAACCTTGACAGTCCTGGAACGGACGACTTTGAACTATGGAGCCCAAGCGAAGAACGTGAGGAACGCTGCTTGTTTGGTCGCCAGGTATTTCCCATCTCAAGCGTCTCAGTCATTGATTGACCGACCTCTATTTTCAGACTCTGTACCATCGCCTTGTCAGGAATGCCAACTGCGTAGTTGGAGACCAGCAAAAAATTGAAGAAAAAATTGTGAACAATTGTCCCTGCGCCAAGGTCGATTTTGAATGGTATGTCACCTCTTTTGTAACCAGGATGACCATCAAGACTTGATTTGCCTTGAAGTGAATTTAACCATGTCAAAAATGAAGCTGACGAATGCGTTCTGTTACCTGGCGCAACTCCGTTACCCAATGATGAAGTGGAAGCGTGCAAGAATGGCGAAGATTACTGGTATGAGAGAACAGCTTACCGCCTTATTCCATATTCTAGTTGTGACGGAGATTTCCGTCCTGATCGTGGCACTCCTCACGTTTGTCCTGGGTTCAAAGCACATGGACCATTTTTCTGGATAATCATTCTTTTAATCCCCTTCGGAGTGACCGCTCTCATTGGCTATTCCTACTATCGGAGAAGCGGTCTCGCTCGAGGGTATGTCTATCGATCGTTACTTGTTGTTTAGGTATGCTGATTTGAAGAGTTAGAACTATCCGCCTACCAGGAGATGGTTCGCGCTCATATAGATCCGAATCAGGTATCCTAGACACCCTCGCCTCAGTGCCATGGTACCTCGTTGGCATCGCAGGCATTGCCTGGGAATGGATTGCATCTCGTACCGAAGGATTATTCTACACCTCGCGACGCGGATATAGGGATCTGAGGGTAGATGAAGATGCACAAATCTTGCGTTTTGAGGATGAGGAATAAGTTATTGAGACAATCAGCAATTGTCCATATCCTGATTTCCTCTTCATCCAATGCCTATGTATCTGTATACTCAATGATGGGTGATAATCCGGATTGCCGGGCCATAGTTGCTAACTAGCTTTCTTTATCGAAGGGTGTGATAAGGAAGAGTGTGGCGCGTAACTTTCTTACCTATATCGCAAGGCTGTACTACATTCGTTAGACTATATATGTAAAACATATGACGGAAAAAGAAGAGTGATTCTTCTTCAATTGCGAGGGAAACATTCCTTCAACTTTCCACTTTCTCCCTGGCGGCTCGCGCTTCTTCCCTGATACAGTCCACTATCTTCTCGTTTCTCGGAATTAACCTGCATTTGAAGGGGAAAGGTTTAGAACTGATACCAGTCGTAAAGGCCCAACGATCTGTAGGATTACAAAGCTGAGCAAATTTGTGGCACTGCACAAGCGTCACACTGACCAGGGATTATTTTTTCGCCATCTTCATTCAAGGAAGGTAGGATGTTGAAAGCCCACAACATCCTAGCGATGTGGATGAAAATCGAGTTTCGCGCGAGATGCATACCGGGACAGATTCTTCGACCAAACCCAAATGGAAGGTCAAAAGTTTGTAGCCGGGGGTCCTGAGTCTCTAGAAATCGTTCTGGTCGGAAGTCATCTGGTGATGGGAACATCTCTTCACATGCGGCGTTAAGTCAATAACAAATCGTAAGGTGGAAATTCTAACCAGGATCGTGCATTATGCCACTGTGACAACGGTTATTCTACCCGGACACTCAGGTCATTTTGGAATAGACGCACAAAATATTTGCATACACTGTCGATCCTTTGGGTATGAACCTTACGGACAACAATCATCAACTATCTCATCACCTCCTAATATACAAACTGTGGTACTCACATGCCATGATACTCGTCATCCACAGTTACAGCATGAGGTACGGCTCCGATCGCGGCAACTGGCCGCCAACTCGAACGACAAGGTCACTTTAGGCGCGGTACTAGGACGATGGACCTACCGCATTGTCTCCTTGACCAAGGCATCGGTATAAGGCAAGCTTTCCTTGTCATCATACTCGGGCATGCGATCGCTGCCAACCACACGGTCAAGTTCTGCTTGAGCCTTATTCATGGCACCAGGAAAGTGAAGCATAGTAACTGGAAAGTTGCATCTCACGTGCCGCACCATGCCAAGAAAGGGACTTACAGATGAATGTCTCGAGGCTAGAGGATGTCTTCGAAATGTAGTTAGTCAGCAGCTTTAGTTTCCACGCGGATAAATGAAGCTACCGTCTCCAACCCCGCTGCAAATGAACTTGCAAGGGTATATGCCATCTCCATATCTGTCATACCAATTTGTTTTTGACTTTGAGCTACCCGAGTAGACAGACATTCGGGTATGGTGCCACTCTTCATTCTCGCTCTAGCATCATTGAGGAGCTTAAGATACAACTCCTCGTCGTGTTGACGTCTTTCTTCTGCAGCCCGGCGGAACCATTGGAACTTGCGCTGAGAATGCAAATCTCTCAGACCTTCATTTTGATATCAGTACCTCGTACGTACGGGGAGCTTCAGCAGCCAAGGCATCCCTTCCACTAAGAAATTCCCTGGAACACTGTGCTTCTTGAGTCATGCTCCGAGTCAGTGGAAACTTGTTGTTTACTTACTTGGATCTGCATCTCCTTGGTAATTTTTGATCAAAAACGTGGGGGAACACTTACTTGACAAAGACTTGAAAGGGTGAAATTGTTATGAAACCAATTTGACTAATAAGATGAACCTACAGTTCACAGTGTCCATGTTCTCTTTCACGATCCAATGATCAACACTCTTCACATGAACTCCGTATGTAATGGTCGTTATCACGCTAGCAGCAAATCTTATAGAAGATAAGAAAGCAACAAACGGTCATAAGCGCGACAAAAGAGCTAACCTTTGAAGGTGGCGTACGTAGTCCTGAGGCGCTTCTAGTATGTCACAGAGGGAGATCTTTGATTCAAGCGACTGCAGGTCTCGATAGGTTTGTGCTGTTCGGTAGTGAAAACTAGAATGAAGTATCTGAAAGTATGGTGGGACTTTGGAGGAAAGCAGATAATCGCAGCTCTACCTTTCGCCACCGACGCCATTTGTCATCATTGGTCCGCAGTAAGCCTCGTTTACCGCCAGATACGAGTTCTCCCCTATATTGGGCCAGAATGAGCGTTCAAGTTTTAGAGTTGGGCATTACTTACATAAAAATGGATCGAGGTCTACTTGAGTAGAACTCCGAGCGTTTTTCTAGAAGGTCCCATGCAGCTTGAGCGGTCCCGAGGACTTGCAGCAGCGAAAACAATGATTAGACAGATGGATATTCTCGTTTTTGGACAACCTCTCACCAATAACAGGTGTAGAACCAAGAAAAATAGACACCACGGGACCTGAGGAAATCAGATAAATACCTGCCTCCAGGCCTCGTGAGCGTGACGCAAACCATATTGGCGCCTCCACGCCATGAATCTGAGCCAAGGCTTATCTGAGGGCATTTGATGCATGTTGCCAATGAGGGGGATACCCAACGGTCCCGGAGGCATGGACCTTCGAAGATTCAACCACTTGAGAGCGAAATGGAGGAGACATGCGAGGTAAATAGCGACAAAAAGAGAGGTCCAGGATGTTGCAGACCATGCATTCTTCGATTGAGAGTCCCAAAGCAACTTGAAGGCCATGTCTGTCATGAGGCACGGAATAGTTTTGCTGACTTATATATATATACAAAGATGGAGCAGTTCGGAAAGGGAAAGTCCGAACAGAAGCCAATCTTGTCTTGTTATATAAGGGAGTGAAAATGAGGCACATAAGGTCATTTGACTAGATAGGACAGAAAAGAACCTTGGAATCACACCTTCCACAACTTATCCAGTGATTTTTCTCATCGCCTTCCTAAACTCGTCATCGATGCACGCAGACGACTGTGTGGAGCGGGACACAAGCCTACAATTAAAGCTAACGGGTTTCGAATTGAATCCATCAGTGAAATTCCATGGATCTTTGGATGAGAGCAGTTGAGTCAGTCTCATTTACACATTACAGTCCCAGCTGAGAAATTACCTGGAATAACCTCATGACCGTCGCTATCGATAGGCGGAAGGATGGTAAAGGCCCAAAGGATGCGGGAGATATTGATTAGGAGCGAGTTCAAGGCTAAGTGCATCCCTGGGCAGATTCTACGTCCAAATCCAAATGGAAGCTCAAACGACCTTAATCGAGGGTTGGTCGTTTCCAAAAAGCGCTCGGGCCGGAATTCTTCAGGAGAAGGAAACATGACTGAAAAATCAATTCAGATGATAATTAAAGAATACTGAGAGCATACCTGGATCAAACATGATCCCCCTGTCAAAGTCAGTCTCTGTGTGTCCAGAAACAAGAAGAAGCAAAACGAAACAGAAAGAGAAAGACTGACGATAAATTTGCAAATATCGTGGAACCCTTTGGAATGAACCTACACACACGGTCAGGGTAACTCGGAATTGAATCAGCCGTATTGACAAACATTCCGTTATAGGTATCGTCAGTTGATACTGCATGTGGGGTGCCGCCCAATGCAGCTATCGGCCGCCATCTGCAGCTGATCAGCAACAGACTTCAACTCAACACGTCACTGAAAAGAACTACCTAAGAGTTTCATTTACGACAGCCTTGACGTACGGCAAATGATCTTTATCGTTAAATTCGGGCATCCTATTAAACCCGACAACACAGTCGAGCTCAGCTTGTGCCTTCCTCATCACAGAAGGAAAATGTAGCATTGCAACTTGAAGAAACAGTGAAATCAGAAATGATAGCACGGGGAAACCTAAGCCTCACGAATGAAGATCGCCAAGGTTCCAGCGGTCTAGGGCTCTTATTAGTCCTTCGAGTAGCTAGAATTGCTGAGAACTTGCTGTTTCAATCCCAGCTCCAAAGGGACTCGATACGGCATACGCTACGTCCAAATCGGTCAACCCGCTCTGAGTTTGATTTGCTATTGTCTGCGACGTTAGACACTCTTCAGCAGTACCATTCTGCATCTTCATTTTCACGTCATTGTAGAGATGCATTAGGAACTTGATGTCACGTCGGCGGCGCTCTTCTGGTTCTCGACGAAACCATTGAAGGGAGCGCTATGAGGTGCTTGAGGATCTCGCGAGGAAATTATCAACGTCAAATCTTACTGGTAGTTTTAGGAGCCAGGGGCAGGACTCAACTAGATACTTTCCTGGTATACTGTACCGGCATTAATGAGACAGTCTGGAGTCATGAAAACTCACTTGACACTATGGAAATGCATCGTGGAAGAACAAAGACACCACAACTTGAGAAATCAATGCCCACCTTGTCAAATCTAAAACCATACAATTCAATCGCAATAAAAATCGATGTGATTACACTGACAATCCATAGCCGCCATATTTTCCTTTATGACCCACTCGTCGATGCTATCAACTCGACAGCCATACGTAACAGAAGCAACGACGCTAGCAGCAAACCTTTGATTTCCTTCAGTTAAGCTCCGAAAAAACAGGGATTTTCTTAATACCGTTGGAAATGCTGCTCATAATGTTGCGGATCAGTCAAAATATGGTACAGCATAATCTTCGACTCTAAAGATTGTATGTCTCTATATGAGTCTGCTTTTCTGGAGTGAAACCCAGTGTGAAGGACCTGGAAAAATATGTTCAGAAGTTGCAGGCAAGTCAACGAGTTACAGACCTTCCGCCACTTGCGCCAAAAGTCATTGTTTGGGAGCATGAGCCCTCGCTTATTGTCCGAGAGAATCTCTCCTCTAGAAATGGATGATTTCTGTAAGTTGAGTGTAGGTTTAAGATACGCACGCAACAATAAAGCGAGGGCGGCTCGAGTAGATATCCGAACGTTTCTCCAACAAATCCCACGCAGCTTGAGCAGTGCCAAGTACTTCAAAGGATGAGACGGGAACAAGAGGGAACACGACAACCGACTTATCACTGGGGTTGAACCAAGGAAGATGGAAACGGCGGAACCTGTCAGGATTAAAGATGGTTTCTGCAATCACCTACAAGTAGAACGCCTACCATACTGCTTGTTCCATTCTGCGAACTTCCGCCAAGGCTTTGATGCAGGTAGCTGGTGCCTATTTCCAAGAAGAGGTATACCAATAGGACCGGGGGGCATGGCTTTGCGAAGGGCAATCCACTTGAGAAACAAATATATGAGGAAAGCAAGGCATAAGGAGAGTGCAGCGGGAACCAGAGTGGATGACATGGCTAGGGTTTAGCGTCAATGAGCCAAGGGCCAAGTCCACGTCATGAGAACTTCTGAAAGGGGAAAGGAATGCAGTCACTGTCATGAGAGAGATTGCCAATTTGGAAACATGACATTCAGCAAATAAATTAAGCACACTCCACAAAGATCATGAGAACGGAGGTCGGGGAACGGAGAAAAAAGCTCTTCGATACTTCCTTGTGTCCAATGTGCATGAGACTGAACCAGATTCAAAGCAAGATTGTAAGAATTGCGGACCACGGAATCTTCCGATCACATCAGTATCCATCTAATCAATCTACTCTCAGGAGCTTGTACAATGAACGTGCTCATCTATACAGGCCAACAGGCTCTCCAAAAGTCTGTGGCGCACTCTTTGACTACTTTAAGGTCCCTTCTTCTCCCGCAATATTCGATTCAAACGATTACAGACCAGACATTGATCTCCCAGCCCTGGAAAACTACATGTGCACTCCTTGTTCTTCCACAATGTCATGGACCCCTCCAACCCACATCATCTGCTTCTATCAGAGACTTCGTGGAGTCAGGCGGATCTCTATTAAGCTTTGGAGCAGGAGCGATGTGCGCGCCGCGAGAAATATCGGGTGCGGCGAGCATATCCAAACAGATTCTGCTAGGATTCTTTGACAAACCAACGGGAATGTATATCCACTTGACCCACGGCCAAGCGGAACTCGCGGAACCAGCTCATACTCTTCAAGCTCCCGATGGAGATCTTGTCGAGGGTATCTATGGTCGTGGGCAAGGTGAATTCATTGGATTTGATGACGAGAAAGGCCATAAGATCTTGGCTCGATTCTCGAAATGTGATTCGATTGCAGGTTTGAAAAAGGATATTGGGAAAGGAAGAATTGCTGTATGGGCTTCAAACGTCGAGATATCAATAACACAACCCACTTCCACGACCTCATCGAATGTGTCATCTGCTCAAGCAATAGCTGAAGGAGAAAAGCGTCGTCTTAATCTTCTTAAGGCGACATTACTTGCTCTATCCCTGCGCCTTCCATCTATTGACGAGTCACCTGTGTCGAGACCACTTCCCCAGTTTCTTGTCTCAGCTCCAGGCAAACCTACTATTGTGCCCACGATCACAGACCTAGTTGCGGCACCGTCACCAGGATCGCAGTTGAGTGTCTTTGAGGATGAAAATGATACTTTTTACTTTCATCATAGTATTGAAAGCGAAACTGTACTTCAAAATGCTCGCGAAGGAACCAGCGCTGTGGAGGACCCCTCTCAGCGGCAGCCAAAATACATTATCCTGTGCCCAACTTCGCTTCCTGACCACGACCAAATACCTTTATTTGACTTAGACTCTTACTTTGAGTCTTTGTCTTCTGCAAGAAAGGCTCTAGGCTGCCGCGATGCATCCGATACATGGGGTATAGGTGAAGCGCTGCTTTATGGGGAGGTAGTTACCAGTACACAGACGATGTTAGACAAGTAAGCGAGCAGTTACTTTGTCCACACACAATTGCCATGCTAATCAACTGCAGGAATCCTCGTTTCCTGTCTCGTCTTCCATCCCCTCTCGTCTCGCTGGCGTCATATCAGCTCGCTGGCAGGGGCCGCGGATCGAATATATGGCTCTCTCCGTCAGGCTGCCTTCAGTTTTCCATCTTACTTCGCCTTTCGACCGCTACGTTTCCCTCCAACAAGCTGGTCTTCGTCCAGTACCTATTCGCGCTTGCTGTTGTTGAGGCTTGTCGGGAAGAAAGTGTTCTCGGAAAGATGGGAAGTCATATCCGCCTGAAGTGGCCGAACGATATCTATGTCCTTGTCGATGGCGAGCGAAAGAAGATTGGAGGAATCTTGATCAATACTAGTTTTTCAGGGGGCAAGGTAGACATCGTGATTGGTACCGATTTCCATTCATCATACGGAGCACGTCGGCGACTAACATGTGGCGAATAGGATGTGGTCTTAATGTCTCGAATGCTGCACCGATCTTCTCTCTAGTGCAGCTTCTTTCTCCCGATAGTCGCCAGTCTTTGACTTTGGAAAAAACAGTATCAAACATTCTTGCGCGTTTTGAAAAGATGTGGGAGACTTTTGTCGAAGAGCGTGGATCCTTTGACTCGTTCATGAATCTATACCTAGAGCGATGGCTTCACTCGTTTGTTTCTTATAATCTCATCAGACTCAATCCTCAGCTCACGAAAATTCGTAGTGATCAGCTAGTGACGCTTACTACAGTAACCCCACCCCAACAAGTCCGTGTTATTGGGATTACACCTGATCATGGGCTTCTGCGCACTATGCCTGAAAAGACTGGATGGACCTCCGGCGCCGGCGGATTCATTGATCTCCAGCCCGATGGAAATAGCTTTGATCTCATGGCCGGCTTGATTAAGTTGAAGTCTTGACTAAAATTTGAAGTTCTCGATTGGAGCTGAAAAGCCTTCATGACTTGTGGGGTGAAAAAAATGAGATCTGTCACAAGGGCAATTATGTAAAGGACATGTCATTAGTAGATTGGAAGTGGTTTCTTTGTCAGTGAGCCATGGAAGTCTCTCACAGGAGTCGAACACAATTTCTGGATCTGCCTGCAGAGGTTATCATACAGATATTTTCTTATCTCGCCTTCGCAGATATGATCGCCATCAGCTCCGTCAGCGTCTTTCTTAGGACCTGCCTTACGACTTCTCCGCAGCTTCAGCTCCGTTTTGCATCACAGGTCGCATCAGTCACAAGTAACTCTCACTGCCAACTGGACCTCAATGACCGCCTACGCTTGCTCAGGAGGCTCGAGGATGGATGGTACAAGTTTCGAGTTGACTTCAACAAAACTCTCCCTATTCTTCACGAGCCCTTTGGAATCTACGACCTGACGGGTGGGATCTACTTAATGGGAGATACAAACCAGAAGGTCTTGCATTATTGCAGGCTTCCATCCAGCGTCGATGAATCAATGGCGTGGTCTCGAATAGACCTGGATCCATCGCTGTCTATCGTCGATGTGGGGCTATCGATCTATGAGCATGACCTTATTGCTGTAGTCTCTACGTGCGTCCATTTTCGTTTATTCCTAAGTTTGGCCACTGAACATGATACAGCAAGCCAACGGCCACGAATCCGCTCTTGCTGCAAGTGGAAATCCAGCTCCTGCAATTCTCAACGGGGAAGCCGCATCCACTCGCGCGGAACCCTGTGCTTTTCGTACGAAACACCTTCAGGCCTACCGCATCGACAATCGGAATCGAAGTTGTAGGAGAATACTTAGCACTCGTCACCACCCCCGGTTTATCCGAGGCCGCAGCGCGATTCTGTGTGTTTGAGTGGAAGACAGGGGCTGTCCTCCTGGTAAGTTGTGTTCCAGCTGACCCAAAAATCCACCAATGCGTGTCACAATTAATTCTCATTCAAGGACTACCCCGTCACCTCAGGAACCTACTGCAGCATCATATTCCTCTCCCCTACATACATTATCCTTCCAAATGGATCATCGGGCACCCTTGACCTATTCATCATATCCCCCTCTAACCCGGATCCCCCAGGCCCCATCCTCCGCCTCGCCTTCCCAGCCATAACCCCAGGATACTCCATCCGCGCGATCTACGGCCGCTCAGAACCCAATCCCTCACCCTCCGGCCTCCCACATTCCACGCGCCCATTCCACCCCACGCCCGAGGACGCAATCGCTATTTTCAAACTGCATATCCGGTACGACGGCGAAGATGCGCATGACTGGGCTGACTTTTCCATGTTCACGCACCGCTCGACGCTACTCCGGCTGTGCGAGGAGCGCAGCGAGCGCCCAGGGGAGACGGTGCCCTGGGAGCAGTGGGGCCCGCCCGTGACGAGGTGGATCGATGCGGAGATTGTGCCGTGGTGGATCACGACGTCTGCTGGGCAGCGGTGTGTGTTGAGTATCACGCCTGAGGCAGTCGGGCTCGGCTCAGCGCCCTTTGTCATGCTCCTGGATTTTAATCCTTTGGCGGTAAAGAGGGCGCTTTCTGTTCGTTGTAAACGAGGGAAAGACGGGTCCAACGTTGATGACTGCCCAGAGGTGAATGTGGAGTCGAGTTCTCTGGAAAGTAGTGTGTTCGAGGAAGTGGTAGTGAGTGCCCTGCCGTACGTGAGCGTTGTGCGGTATCTCGAGGAGAATATTCGTTTTGATGGGGTACTGATGGACGAGGAAAGATTGTTGGGATTGGCAGTACGTGTTTCATCTTGGTCTAATTCATTCGGATCGTATTTGACATGTGCATTACAGACTGATGATGATGGACGGGTTAAAACAATCGAAGTATTCCATATCGGTGCTGATAGCGACTGTGCTTCAAGTTCGTCTTTCAAGTAATCTTTCGGTTCTCTACGGTGTTGCTCGCATAACTTTCACGATGCATTCACGACTTGTCTCAATCAACGTCTCTACTTGCATTGAACAGATGTGCTCTACTTTTGGTATACCATAATCTCGCAGTGTCACTCGCTTCACTTGCACATCGATGACGGACTTCCAAGTAGGCATACGATGGTTGAATCATCTGCGTGCTACTCACCCCTGAATGTGCCGCACATCAAGTTCGCTGCCGTACATCAACCCCTCTGTGCATTTCGAGAGTGGAGAGATAGTGTCTATGGCTTGGGGTATGATCAATGGATTGTGTGACGAGACTCTGCATCGAGATCTGGGAGAAGTGGATGAGAGAGGAAGGAGTGTGGTTCTAGTCAAAGTGTGTCCATCCGGCTGAAGTTGTTTCAAACAAGCCAGTGAGGGGGTCTGTTCCCAGACACAGGACGATCACCTTCGAACTTACTTATACTTCAACCATAAATCAACTTGGCAATAGACAGTCCAAGTCCACATGACGGAAAGCAAAATGAATTGATATCAAGCTCGTAACGATAGTGTCTGTGTAAAGTTTATGAAGTAAACGGGGGAGTTGGTCTACAATAAGCGCCGAACTCCTGAAATGGAAGGTTCGCTTCACCCTGTGACAATTCAGTTTGTGACCCGGGCTGCTCGCTCATGGCAATTAACGGCACATTAGATGGACTAGAAACTGTGCGGGCCGAATTTTCCATTGACCTATGTCATACCCTCTGAATTATTTCAAAGGATCCACCATCTAGTTTTCTCGGACTGGGCAGTTGGCGTTTCAACATGCAATTGTTCAAAATTGACCAGTGGAGCCGTTCATCTCGGAGAAGCAAAGTATGTCCACTATTTGGTCTGCTTAAAAGCTTTTCGACTCTGATATAACCCAGAAATCCCGACATACGTTCAACGACCTACCTTCGGAAATTCTATCCGAGATTCTAAAGCATGCTCATTGGCGTGACTTGCTTGTCATGAGGCAGGCGGGTCCATTGACTTTTAATACAAAATCAAGGAATAATCTGATGCCTGTAGGTTTGCAAACGGCTAAATGACGTTTCACGAACACGGGTAGTGTGGACAGACCAGTATCGGAGTTATATGGCAGAGAATAGATTCCGAATGGCAACAGAAGAGGCTCTGGACTTATATTCACCTCTGGAACTGGAGTCCTGGGTGTTGCAGCGAAGAAGTGCCGATTGGGAATGGCAATCTAGGAGCCATCCCGTTCAAGAGCGTATGATCTCCTTGGACGACATTGATACGTTGACTTTGGTCCCAGGTGGTCGCTGGCTTCTTACCGTTATGTGCGACGGTTCAGTTCTGTACCATGACCTCGAAGATCCCCAAATGCGGAGCAACTTGTTGACTCCACCGCGTGATGACGCCAACAGCCAGGCACTATATCGCGTAGCTGTTGACATCGATTACACAAGCAAAAGTCCGTTGTCAAGATTCTTTCTGGTCAATTATCCATCAGAATATGATAGTCAGTTGTATTCCAGTCGGATACTATACGGATACTGACACGAGGTCTAGTACGATATTTAAATGGTTCTCTTGATCTTACGATCTGGTGTGTCAACCTGCGTGGACATGGGTCCTCTGCATACCTGGAAGCACATCTTTTACATTCCTTTCCGGCGACTGAACCGCCTACCAATGTATTATCTGTCAGTCTCTCTGGTAATCTCCTCGCCAGGCTTATGTGTACCCCTCGATTTCATGGGTCATACATTGAAGTTTTTGACTGGAGGTCCTCTACGTCGTCCACGCATCGTAGAACGGTAATCTTCCCTCAAGATCCAGACTCCAAGCACCCGGTACGTGACGTCCCTTTCATCTTGTGTATACGAGCATTCATGGACATCTAGGACTCTGTGTTGTTGCTTCCTGGCAGCCGATTGGCCTTTGTCTCGGCCCACAACGTCTTCATTTATGATATAGGCACAATGATGATTGAAGAACAGCTTATCGCCCCCAGAATTCCTCAGAGTCCATCAGAACCACGATGGGCATCATTTGACAGCCATGGGGATCATCGATTTTATCATCACCAGTCGAATCAGGACAATGGAGCCAATATTCTTGTTTTGACTTCCAAACAGATGATTTACCATCTAGTGATTCCTCACAACGTTGAGAATCAACCGCATCTTGTGCCATATATGAATGTGCCTCACGGATTTTCTATGTATGCGGCTGGAACACAGAAGGCCCTTACGAGGAAACAAGATTCAATTCTAGTCAAGGTCGGCATGATAAATCCTCTGCATTCAAACGTTGCCACAGTACATCCCCTCAACATTTCTTCGGGTCTTCAGCGTTTATTGCGTCTCGGGTCGTTATGTCCAGTTCTTTTGGTCGAGGACATTGGACGCATCATAATCATGCAGCACCGGGCCATCTTCATTCTCGAAACCTCTAGATTTCCTAAATTAGTTTCAATATAGGAGTGAGGCCCGGCCGTGACGAGGTGGACAGATGCGGCGTATGTGCTGCGGTGGATTATGACGTCTGCTGGGCAGCAACGCGTGTTGAATTTCACACCTAAAGCAGGTCGGACTTAGCTCAGCGTCGTTTATTATGCTCCTATATTATTATCATTTTGGGATAAAGAGGGCGCTTTTTGCGCGTTGTAGACAAGAGAAAGAGGGCTGTATTGTTGAAGGCTGCATGTGCGTGTGGTGGAGTCGACTTATCACACTGTACATAGTTAATATCATATCATCCTTCGATTTCAGCCTATATGTCAAATATCAATCAACTAGGTATGTACTGATCCAATTCTACCAACAGAGAGCGAAGTGAACCGATATTAAGGTCATAGTGCGTCGCTAAAGCGTTCATGAAGAAGCGGATCAAGCGCTGAACACCTGAAATGCTTTACCCCGTGACAATTTGTGACCCGGTTCCAAGCTAAAGCTTCTCCGCAATCGTAGTCGCTGTTTGCTTATGGCAATTAACAGCACATTAGATGGAGTAGAACCTGTGAGGGCCGCATTTTCCATTGATTCACGTCCTTACCCTCTGTGTCTTTCAAAGGGCGTACCATCTAGTTATCTTAGACTAGGCAGTTGGCGTTTCAACACACGACGTCAACTGTTCAAAATTGACCAGTGGATACCTTCATCAGTGGTAAAGGCATGGTCCGTTAGAAGCAGAGTACGTCAATGCCTTTGACATGCTTGAAAGCTTTTCGATGCTAATATACCACAGGAATCCCGACATACGTTCAGCGACCTACCTTCGGAAATTCTGTCCGAGATCCTAAAGCATGCTCACTGGCGTGACTTGCTCATTATGAGGCAGGCGTGTCTATTGACTTTCAATCAAACAGAAACAAGGATTAACCTATGCCTGTAGGTTTGCAAACAGCTAAACGACGTTTCACGAACACGGGTAGTGTGGACAAGCCAGTATCGGAGTTATTTGGCAGAGAATAGATTCAGAATGGCAACGGAAGAGCCTCTCGACGTGTATTCACCTCTGGAACTAGAGTCCTGGGTGTTGCAGCGAAGAAGTGCCGAATGGGAATGGCAATCTAAAGCCCATCCTGTTCAAGAGCGCGTGATCTCTTTGGACGGCATTCATACGTTGACTTTGATCCCAGGCGGACGCTGGCTCCTTACTACTATGTGCGACGGTTCAGTTTTATACCATGACCTCGAGGATCCTCAAATGCGGAGCAATTTATTAACTCCACCGCGTGATGACCCCAACGGCTCTGCACTATATTGTGTAGCTGTTGACATCGATCAAACAAGCACAAGTAGTCGAATGTCGAAGTTTTTCATGGTCAACTATCCTTCAGAATACTTTTGTGAGTTGTGTTCTGGTCCCATGCGTCACACCATTAATTTTGACTCCGATGCGGATCAACACCCTAGCACAGCCTTTACATGGTTCTCTTGATCTTATGATCTGGTGTGTCAACCTGCGTGGACATGGGTCCTCTGCATACCTGGAAGCACATCTTTTACATTCCTTTCCAGCGACTGAGCCGTTTACCAGTGTATTATCCGTCAGTCTTTCTGGTAATCTACTTGCCAGGCTTATGTATACCTCTGCGTTTCGGTCATACATTGAAATTTTTGACTGGAAGTGCTCTACGTCGTCCATTCATCGTAGAACGGTAATTTTCCCTCAAGATCCAGACTCCAAGTATTCGGTACGCGAATTTCTTTTATCTAGTGTACACAAGCGTTTATATACGTCCCTTAGGTTTCTGTTCTGCTGCTTCCTGGCAGCCGATTGGCCTTTGTCTCGGCCCGCAACGTCTTCATTTATGATATAGGCACAATGATTGAAGAACAACTTATTGCGCCAATAATTCCCCAAAGGCCATCAGAACCGCGATGGGCACCATTTGACAGTAACGGGGATCTTCAATTTGAACATCATCAGTCGATTCAGGACAATGAGGCCGTTATTCTTGTTTTGACTTCCAAACAGATGATTTACCATCTAGTGATTCCTCACAACGTTGAGCATCTACCCCATCTTGTGCCATATATGAATGTGCCTCACGGATATTATCTGTATGCGGCTGGAACACAGAAGGCCCTTGCGGAGAATCAAGGTTCGATCTTAGTCAAAGTAGGCATGATAAATCATCTGCATTCAAACGTTGCCACAGTACATCCCCTCAACATTTCTTCGGGTTACCAGCGTTTATTGCGTCTCGGGTCGTTATGTCCAGTTCTTTTGGTCGAGGACATTGGACGCATCATAATCGGGCAAAGACGTGTAATTTACATTCTTGAAACCTCTAGATTTCTTAAATTAGATTAATACAGAACATCATTAGGTATCTCTGTCAGTAAAGAAATGCAAAGCGCGAGTAGCATGATCATTCTCGAAAAGCCTTTTTTCAATCAGGTCATCAGAGCTCTACTACATAAGGGATATTTCTGTTTGTGAACCCTATGAACCCCACACTGCGTAACACCTGGCTGCCAGTGAGCCAGTGAGGGACAGCAATAAGTTGGGGGCTCATGGCATGCTAGAATATTATATCATTTTTCGCTATCTAATTACAGTTTAAAGATGTTATTTCCAGACTCACAGCGCAGGTTGGGACGGTTTTGACAATCTTCTGAGTTAGAGAATATGCTGGCAACGCGAGTCAATAACAAGACTCAGATGCGGACAAGACTCTAGCACGGCCTTTGAATGGTTCTCTTGATTTCGTGATCTGATGTGTAACCTGCGTGGACATGGGTCCTCTTCATACCTGGAAGCACATCTTTTGCATTCCCTTCTAGCGACTGAGCCCTCTACCAGTGTGCTATCTGTCAGTCTTTCTGGTAATCTACTTGCCAGGCTTATGTGTACCTCTCGATTTCGGTCATACATTGAACTTCTCAACTGGAAGTCCTCTACGGCGTCCATGCATCGTAGAACGGTAATTTTCCCTGAAGAATTAGACTCTTCGGACTCGGTAGGTGACTTTATTTTATCCAGTGTGCACAAGCCGTTTATATACGTCATTTAGGTGTCTGTATCGCTGCTTCCTAAAAGCCGGTTGGCCTTTTTCTCGATCCACGTCTTGATTATAATATAGGCACAATGATTGAAGAATACAACCTATCGCCCCCGTGATTCCTGAGAGTTCATCCGAATCACTATGTGCGTTATTTTACAGTCACGGGAATCATGAATTCTTTCATCGATGAATTTGATCATCATCAGTCGAATCAGGACAGTGAAGTTGTTATTCTTGTTTTAACTTCCAAACAGATGGTTTACCATCTAGTAATACCTTACAACGTTGAGCATCTACCACATCTTGTGCCATATATGAACGTGCCTCACGGATAATATATGCATGCGGCTGGAACACATAATGCCCTTGCGGCGGATAATCAAGGTTCGATCCTATTTAAAGTCAGCATGATAAATCATCTGCATTCAGACGTTGTCACAGTACGTCAACTCAACGTTTCGGGTCTTCAGTGTTTATTACGTCTTGGGTCGTTATGTCCAGTTCTTCTAATCGAGGACATTGGATGCATCATAATCAGGCAGGCCCGGATAATTTCCATCCTTGAAACCTCTAGATTTCCTGTATTAGTTTATCATGGGAGTAGGGACCGGCTGTGATAAGGTGAACCGATGCGGCAATTGTGCCGTGGTGAATTACGTCTACTGAGTCGCAATTCGTGTCGAGTATCTATCGCACCTGCAGTGGTCAGCTCAGCATCGTTTGTTATGCTTCTGAATTGTTATCCTTTGGCGGTACCGAGTGATAGATCATTGCAAACTAGTTTATGAACGCTCTGGATCGTCATTTACGTTCTAATTTATCCGAACTCGGATGTAAAAAGTTGAGTCTATTGTCTATTATTGCAATGGTGTCGATTAGTTACTATTGAAGAGTAGTCATCGCTGCTTTAATGACATCGCCTGGCTGGGTGCTCTGTAAAGAGTGATCAGCGACATGTTCTGGTCCCCAATATGAAGATACTCACCCAAATCAAGATAAGGGTCATGAGGGCCTGAAGGGATCGATCAGACGGATCCTTCCTTTCCGCTGCGATTCTCAAAGCCTTGTTGTCCAGCGACATTTCAGCAGTCATTATACATGACATTCTCTCCGAGTCTACTATACCGAAGAGCCAGATTGTTCCGGTTGTGAGCGTGAACGGAAGCTTGTCTATGCGATTATAATGACTGGCGCTAGAAATAGATCATTCAACGCTGAACACGGTTGCAAATCAAAATTCGAGTGCTACGTACTTCCATTTTGCCATGCTGCCAATTTTCTGATTGAGATACTGTACAATACACAGTTTTATAGAGCTTACATTGCAAGGCATTGGGCGATGACCTGCGGTCTATGAGCTTCGAGACTTTTACTCGCACGTTTCGCCTCGTAGATATTGAGAGTGTCTCTATCAGTGAGGAAATGCAAAGAGCGAACAGCATTATCACTGTCCAACAGCCTTGCTTGTACCCCTGTCGACGTGCGGAATCAGACTCTACTAAGATCTAGTAATGGCTTACACGGACTTACTCTCGTCTGATACATTCTCTCCACTTGGTAAAACGCTTAAAAATGCATAGTCCGTGCTTCCCGCGAGAAATGTCGCCTGGCCTTCGTATCTAATGACTGGCGGATCGTCACTTTCAGAATTACGCGACCAGATCAAGAGTTCTGGAAAGAGTACAGATTTATATTTTATATCAATTTCCTGGATTAGCTGAATGCCCTGTAAAAGCCATGCATCTATACTGATCCTAGATGCTGCTTCCGACTTGTTTCAAAGGTTCATTGAATCAGTATATCTGCAAGGTAAAATAATGCCTAACCTTTTTGTTAACGGCCGTGTCAATTGTACGTAAGGTATCGAGAAGAGAAGCGTGGTTCCAATGATGATTCACAACGTCTGCAATAGTGTCAAGTTGATAGGCCACTGATTGAGCCTTTAAAGCCGGGAGTAGGTTTTCAAGGAAAACGATTGGACTTCCGTTGTCTACACCGATAGTCTTTATTTCTCGCAGACCGAGCCTCTCTCTCAGAATCTTTTCGTCCATGTTAGACAATAAGACGATCTAGATATAGAGACAATCAGATTTCATTTGGCGTCAAATGATGTAGCGGATGTTTACCACTGCATCTGGATCTTTCTTCTTGAGATTCTGAAAGATCTGTACCTGCGTGATGGTGCTCTTCGTCTCGTCAGACAAAAAGTGGAGCTCTTCGAGGTCCCCATATTTCTTCTGAGCATCTTCGATCTTGCGTAAAATGGACGTCAGCCCATCCGTAAGGGAGTAAAGCTCGTCCACTGAGAGATCACTCGAGGAACGCTTGTGCTTCTTCGCTGCTGTGGAAATAGTCTCTCTGTCGAGAGTGGCAGCGGAGGACATGACGGTAAAGGAGCAAAGCTATGATGTGGGGAACTTTGAGCTGATGTTTTATGGGAACCCTCGCCACATGCTGACTCGAGCTCCTTAATCACGGGCCTGCAGGTATGAAGTGCCTCACAAGGAACGAAAAGTCATACCCACCAGGAACCATGATCGTCTGTCCTCAGGTGACTGCACCAAAACTCATCCAGGGCAGCGAACATCGTGAAAGCCAACCGTATATTCCCGTTTCGGCGACACGGACATAGTACTGCATGTCAAATGTTTCGCTTCGGTCCAGATTTCGTTGACCATAGTTAGCTCAAATCTGATTGAGAGGCGTATACAAAGACATTAGAGATACAATAGTCGATGAATGGTTTTTCCTCGCGCGATAGAACCTGTTCCAGTGTGACGCGTGTCTAGTGAACCAGGACAGAACGTCCTCACAGCGTCCGCTTGTTACGGATGGGTCACAAGGAACGATTGTAGTCATAGCGATCCTACTGGAGATATGCGTGAAATATGACAAGCTCTCTTGAAAACCAATAAACTGACCCATCTGTTTGTGAGTGTCCTTACCCTTTGACAAGATAGATATTACCTTCTATCAAAATCGTTTCAAGAACTATACCGACAAGGGACGCCACAAGGCGCTTGGACAGGCCGATAAAAGTTGAATAAAGGGGATGAAAATCGCTTCTTCACCGGTAAATCAATCCAGATACCGAACTCGTGTTGAGTGGCATCTTGGGACCGGGTGTTGGGACAGACCAAAAAAACGTGTACACAACACAGCCTGTTCTTTAATCGATTAACAATCACTGCCACAAGATCAGTCGGCATTGTCCCCTTTAAAAACCAGTGTGTGTATGTAGTTTTCTCCAAACGAGAACAATGGTACTCAAAGTCGTACCTGAGGGCTGAGGAATCACGCCTCGTCTAGAGACAGAACTTATGACCGAGAATGTCAGAAAAATGACTCACAGATCAAGGAGTGCGACATGTTGAAGAACACGTACAAGGATTATCGACGACAGAGGACGAGATAGGCAATGTCATCGATCGTTGGACGACACGAGCCTAAAAAAGGGCCGAGGTTGAGACGAGTCACCATACTGTTTGTATATCATCGGAGTTCGAGGGGAGAAGAACCCCTTGACAGAATGGCCATGGCAGGCACATATCAGACAACCTACCATTAAGTATCTCATGCGATCCGATGTTGGATGAGTTTGCGCCTCTGCAGTTATTCACGACGAAGGTTAGCGCCAAAACTGAGTCACGCAACAGCGTGACTCGCGTGAATATATTGACGTAAGCGAAAGGCCGGCTATAAGTACATAAAATGTAGGGAGTGGAGGGTGGGTCGACGAAAAACTAGTCGAAGGCTAATAAAAGGGCTATCAAAGAGATACATAAGTGTGGGGCCAACGCGACCTTCCCATCGCGTACTTACTTCAGATAATTTCGAACTTTTAATAGAGAATTCTTTCAAATAGAGTTCAAAATATTGAGGTGAGAGATGAGATTGACTCATCGAGTGGCCAATGAGAGGTCTCACCAGAAAATTATACACAGAAAACCGAAAAATTAATGAAAATATAGAGAAGCAGGCTGCTGGGGAGAGCGGACCAAAAGGCCTGCGGTGAGACCAAAATGGATGTGAGAGAGCGGCTGTGCGCTCACCTGGGTTGCTGGTGAGAGGAATAATGAGTGATGGCGAATGTCGCAACCCAGGAAGTCTCAGACCGTCCGCCCTACTGATCTCGACGCGGCAACTGCCAGACCCTGGCACCAATGCCGAGATCGGCTTCTGGCTGAGGAGTGATTCAAGGATAAGAGCGGAAACGGATCGCCTGTCACGCAGAGGCCTCCGAAAACGCTCCTTACCTTTGGAATCCGCCTTTGCGACGAGCAATTTGCTCAAGATTTTCCACAATGATATTACGCATTTGAAGATGACTAAGTACTAGACAATATTTATTACATAGTTCCAAAAAAGGCCCATACTAGTATGGATATCCTGATATGCTTCATGGGCTTCGTGAACCTCGTTGTTTCATACTTGGTAAGTTATCAAGTTGTCATTTTTACGAGGCCGACTAGCTCAGTTGGTTAGAGCGTCGTGCTAATAACGCGAAGGTCTTGGGTTCGATCCCCACGTTGGCCATACAGAATTTTCTTTTACCTTCTCGAATAATCTAAAAAGTTGCAGCAATCATAATGAAGATTGCTCCAGGTATGACTTCGAGAGCCCTCAGAGTTAGTGCAAGGTACCTTAGCGTAGATGTTCGTACTCACCTAGAGAGGACACAGTGTAGTTGGAAGGTGCCTCAGTTCCACACGTCCTCTCTAGTTCGAGGCTCACGTGAGGTATGGTTCCGGTTCCTTCATCGGTCTCGCGAAAATATTTTAACACAACCGATAACCATAACAAGTCCTCACCAGTTTTCTCCTCGTCCTCCTTTTCCTCCTTCTAAGGTGGATCCTGGTGAGATGTTTCAGGTATAGTTCGCTTTAATACGTAGCGACAGACTGATGGATACGAGCAGAATTCAGATCGTATGGAGTTATTGTTGTAATTAAGGAAAACTGAGGATACCAGATCTTGTAATTAAGTAAGAGGGCAATATGTTATATACGAATTGAGACATAAATATGTATGCGATATGAGCAGGGGGATATAATGATAAAAGTGCATGCTGGATCCATAAATGCAAATGTCGTGCCAATCAATTTTCTTTCACTTCATCAATCGTAAGAGCATTGCTGAGGGAGAACCCACGCTGACGTCCCTTGATAGTCGACTGATCAGACGTGGTGCGGGCAGCGAGAGGAGTGCGGGTGTCAACGCTGTTCTGTGCGAGAAACGGGGATTTCTGGAATGCGCCAACTAGCGGAGCATGTGAAACCCCGAACCAGGGTTGAGCGGTAGACAGGAAGATGGCGGGCACAGCGGGGAGCGGCGCCGTCGGCGGCGGGGCGGCCGCCGGGACAGAGACGAGACGCCGGATGTTGCGGCGGGGACTACAGAGAATGGATGGGTTATTTTTAGACCTAGAGTTAATTAAAAAAATATCACAAGGACTCACCGGATTGCCGCCCCAATGCTGCCACTACGCATCCGACCAACAAGTGAGGTGCTCTGAGACGCGATGTTGTTCGTACCCGCCGTACTGAAGCTGCCGCTGCGAGAGCGGGGGGGACTGGGGAGGTGCATCTGCAGCTGAAGGGCGGCGCTAGCATTGCGCTGGGGTGAACGGATAGCGTTCATGGGAGACGTCCCGATAGTCAAACTAGAACGGCGCTTTCGAAGACGCCGTTGAGAGTTGGCAGGGCCGGGAGCGGTGCGAGGGACGTTCTCGGGGGTGGGCGTGTTCTCGCGGTCGGTGTCTGGCTCGATGTCACTGTCGGACAGTGGAGATGCAGACAGAGTTGGAGAGGATGGGTCATAGTCACATGGCGCGTCGGCGGCGTGGCGGGGTGCGAGAAGGCCAGAAGAGAAGAAAGCAGAGTAGGTGGTCATGGTCAATATACACAGGCGGTGGAATAAAAAAAGAGAAGATAAAAGTTAGCCAGCTTCTTGGCCACAATTTCGCAAAGAAATGAGTTAACTAAATAACCTTACGTAAAACAGATTAGATTCGATACCCAAAAGAATGGACCCCTGTGCAGGACGACGCCCTGACGAACTAAGCTAGTAAGCCGTGACACCAACCAATCCGACTCCAATACCAATAGTACAAAGCATAGAGATAATTTATAGACTGCAATTGAGTTTGAAAAACTATGTACTCCTGCCAATCAGCGGCACATCAACTTGACTTTGACTATCTTAAAGGATCATGAGACATATTTCTCTGATCGCGTCAAAACACATGAGTAAAAGCCTCAAAGCCAATTAAGCATAAGTCATCGTGCAATGCCTTGAAGTGTGTACGGTGGTAGCCTAGTTCGAGATGTTATCACACATGATGTTCAACATGACACAAATTTAGGAAATCTAGAGGTTTCGAGGATGAAAATTCCTCGTTTAAGCCTAATTACGATGCGTCCGATGTCCTCGGCCAAAAGGAATGCACAGGACGACAAATAGCGCAATGGAAACGGAAGATACGGAGTATCGTTGAGTTGATGTGCTGTGACAATGCCTGGATGCGGATGATGTGTTATGCCGATTTTGATTAGAAACGAATCTTCTTTCCTCACAAGGGCCTTCTGTGTTCCAGCCGCATACATATAATATTTGTGGGGCAGATTCATATACGGCACAAGATGTGGTAGATGCTCAACATTGTGAGGAATCATTAGATGGTAAACCGTCTGATTGGAAGTCAAAACAAGAACAACAGCCTCATTGTCCTGGCTCGATTGTCGGTGTCTGAATTGATGATCTCCAGATGACACCCATCGTGGTTGGGATGAACTCTGAGGCATGATGGGGACAATAGGTTGTTCTTCAGTTATTGTGCCTATATCATAAATGAAGACGTTATGGTACGAGACAAAGGCCAGCCGGCTTCCAGGAAGCAGCAACACAGAAACCTAAAGGACGTATATGAACACTTGTGTATATTAAATGGAAGAAACTCGCGTACCGAGTACTTAAAGTCTGGATCCCGGGGGAAAATTACCGTTCTACGATGCACAGACGCCGTAGAAGACCTCCAGTCAAAAATTTCAATGTATGTCCGACGAAATTGCGGGGTAGACATAAGCCTGGCGAGTAGATTATAAGAAAGACTGACAGATAATACGTTTGTAGTGGGCTCAGTCGCTGGAAAGGAATGTAAAAGATGTGCTTCCAGGTATGCAGAGGACCCATGTCCACGCAGGTTGACACTCCAAATCATAAGATCCAGAGAACCAATCAAAGACCGTGCTAGAGTGTTGATTGAGTCAGTATCAATCGTGACGCAGCAGACTATGACTGACAAGTGTATTCTGAAGGATAGTTGACCATGAGAAACCTCGACGTCGGACTTGTACTTGTGTGATCGATGTCAACAGCTACACAATATATGGCAAGACCGTGGGGGTCATCACGCGGTGGAGTCAATAAATTGCTCCGCATTTGAGGATCCTCGAGGTCATGACATAAAACTGAACCATTGCACATAACGGTAAGAAGCCAGCGTCCACCTGGAACCAAAGTCAACGTATCAATGTCGTTGTCGTCCAAGGAAATCACGCGCTGGTGAACTGGATGACTTTTAGATTGCCATTCCCAATCGGCACTTCTTCGCTGCAACACCCAGGACTCTAGTTCCAGAGGTGAATATACCTCGAGAGCCTCTTCTGTTGCCATTCGGAATCTGTTCTCTGCCAAATAACTCCGATACTGGCTTGTCCACACTACCCGTGTTCGTGGAACGTCTTTCAGCCGTTTGCAAACCTACAGGCATAGGTTCAACCTTGTTTTTGTATTGAAAGCCAATGTACACGCCTATCTCATAATGAGCAAGTCACGCCAATGAGCATGCTTTAGAATCTCGGACAGAATTTCCAAAGGTAGTCGCTGAACGTGTGTCGGGATTCCTGGGGTATATCAGCATCGAAAAGCTTTCAAGCAAAGGCATTGACGTACTTTGCTTCTACAGGATAATGCCTTTACCATTGATGAAGGTATCCATTGGTCAAATTTGAACAATCGCGCCAACTGCCCAGTCCGAGATAACTAAATGGTCCGTCCTTTGAAAGACTCAGAGGGTAAGGACATGAGTCAATGGAAAATTCAGCCCTCACAGTTTCTACTTCATCTAATGAGCTGTCAATTGCCATGAGCAAGCAGAGACTCGATCTTCGGAGGAGCTGAAGCTTACAATCCGGGTCACAAATTGTCACAAGGAAGAAGCGAATCTTCCATTTCAGGTGTTCGGCGCTTATTGTCAACACACCCTCCATCAGTTTCTTCATAAATTTTACAGCAGCACTACTTATTGTTATGATCTTCTTTTCGCTTTCCGTCATATGTCAATTCGTACTTCGTTGATTTATCGGAATGAATTCCGAAGATGATATGATTATGTAGGCCCTGGTATAGTGTCTGGGAACTCCGGAAATTGGGCCCATCGACTTGTCGGATCTGATCACGCAATTCAGAACATGTCGATCGAAACATTATGCCAATAAAATATGTCCGACCATAGTCATTCCACGTAATCTGTTACATCCTAGTCGAGTTGTGATGACCTGAGTACAAAAAAGGCTTTTGGAGAATAATCATGCTGCTGCGCTTCGCATATATTTACTGACAGAGGTACTCTCGATATCTGATGATGTTCTGTATTAAACTAATTCGAGAAATCTAGAGGTTTCAAGAATGAAAATTACACGTCTCTGCCTGACTATGATGCGTCCGATGTCTTCGACCAATAGAACTGGACATAACGACCCAAGGCGCAATAAAAGCTGGAGACCCGAAGAAACGTCGAGTTGATGTATTGTGACAACGTCTTAATGCAAATGATTTATCATGCCGACTTTGACTAGGATCGAACCTTGTTTCTCCGCAAGGGCCTTCTGTGTTCCAGCCGCGTACAGATAATATCCGTGAGGCACATTCATATATGGCACAAGATGTGGTAGATGCTCAACGTTGTGAGGAATCACTAGATGGTAAATCATCTGTTTGGAAGTTAAAACGAGAATAACGGCCTCATTGTCCTGAATCGACTGATGATGTTCAAATTGAAGATCCCCGTTACTGTCAAATGGTGCCCATGAGTCTGGATCTTGAGGGAAAATTACCGTTCTACGGTGCATGGACGACGTGGAGGACCTCCAATCAAAAATTTCAATGTATGACCGAAACGCAGCGGTATATATGAGCCTGGCAAGTAGATTACCAGAAAGACTGACGGATAATACACTGGTAAACGGCTCAGTCGCTGGAAAGGAATGTAAAAGATGTGCTTCCAGGTATGCAGAGGACCCATGTCCACGCAGGTTGACACACCAGATCATAAGATCAAGAGAACCATGTAAAGGACGTGCTAGAGTGTAAATCCGGGTCAGAGTCAGCATTCATTGTGTGAGGAGTGGAAAACAACTCACAAAAGTATTCTGAAGGATAGTTAACCATAAAAAATTTCGACGTTGGACTTGTGCTTGTGTGATCAATGTCAACAGCTGCACAATATAGTGCAAAGCCGTTGGGATCATCATGTGGGGAGTTAATAAATTGCTCTGCATTTGAGGATCCTTGAGGTCATGACATAAAACTGAACCATCGCACATATAGTAGTAAGGAGACATCGTCCGCCTGGGATCAAAGTCAATGTATCAATGCCGTCCAAATAGATCATGCGCTCTTGAACTGGATGACTTTTAGATTGCCATTCCCAATCGGTACTTCTTCGCTGCAATACCCAGGACTCTAGTTCCAGAGGTGAGTATACGTCGGGACTCTTCCGTTGCCATTCGGAATCTATTTTCTGCCAGATAACTCCAATACTGGCTTGTCCACACTACCCGTGTTCGTGAAACGTCGTTTAGCCGTTTGCAAACCTACAGGTATAGGTTAAACCTTGTTTTTGTATTGAAAGTCAACGGACATGCCTGCCTCATGATAAGCAAGTCACGCCAATGAGTATGCTTCAGAATCTCGGACAGAATTTCCAAAGGTAGGTCGCTGAACGTGTGTCGGGATTCCTGGTGCCTGTCAGCATCAAAAGGCTTTGAAACAAGTCGAGGCTTTGACGGACTTTACCTTTACTTCCCCATGACCATTCCTTTACCAGTGGTGAAGGAATCCACTCGTCGATCTTTAACAACTGAAGGTTAGGCCAGAGGACATGTCGTTTTGAAGAAGACTCAGAAGGTGCGACCGATGCGAATGGCAGATACGACCTCACAGCTTCTGCCGCATCTAACGTGCTGTTTTTTGCCATGCGTAAGCAGAAGAGATTCAATTGTCGGGACTGAAATTGTGACAAATCTGTCCCGGACTGTCTAACGAGAGGCTGAGCCAGTCACGCAGCACTACCTCAAATATACTGATGCCGATGATCGAAACCAGGCTTCTACATTCCTCCGTCTTATCATCATTCTAGGTTGCACAATAGGTAGGATGATTGCTAGCTGAGCGTACTACTAGTAGCCTGGGAAAGATGATGGAATCATTGACGTTTCCAGCACGTTCACTTCTCCAATTTATTAGATTTGTTGCTGCTTATACAGATTACATTTAAACAGCCTATCATGGTCGAATGGCTCGACGTACCTGAAATGGACCCTCCAAAAACAAAAAAAAAACACAACCATTCCTAATCCATCCAGTGTGGTACTGGAAACCTCCTTCTCTTGCGCCATATCACTTATAGAGCTGAGGATGTTTTAATTCGAGTTTGGGGTTTTGACTCTGATTGAAAAGCAAGAGAATGTCAACGCGTTCCTTCTATACCCAGCATGGCTGAGCAAAAAAGCTCGCCCTCGGATGCGTCCACCGATCGGTGTCCGATCTCCGGTCACTGGCACCTATAACAGGTAAGCTGAAGTATTTCACCGTTCTTCCCCATCAAACGGGAAGTATACCTAGACAAAACCCTGTATCCTGATATCGGCAGCATGACCCGGCGGCACGGTGGCCCATATCATCAAAATGGGGGCGAGAAAGTCGCGACTCCGAGCCCCTGTCTGATTGATTCTTTTCATTTGGGTCAGAAGAGTTCGAACGACAGCCTTGGATTCCGAATGTGGAAAGAAGCGCCTGGTAAGTCGACTGTCGGCATGACGTCTGAGAAAACGACCGACCCCCTTGTCATCGCAGGTCTTAGGCCTCTGGCGGGTGTGCATACACAATCATCAAGTTTTGAGAACCGTTGAGTGTTGGCGTTGCGTAATGGTAGTACAGCACATCAATCGGGTGAGTGATTATGTTCTGTTGCTGGCCAGGCCTTGGTAAAGTCGGCCCGAAGCAAGGTCACCAGATATTGCTTCTGGAAAGAACATAGGATAAGTACACTGATTCTATGACTCGAGGCATGGAACTGGCCTTCTACGGCATGCCAATGATCGGCGGGTCGGTATTTTGGCAGGGCCGCGAATGATAAGTAAAGCCAGACAACCTTTACATTGAGCTTAAGATAATTCCAGACCCTCGGTGGCTGTCTATAGACGCCGGGGAGATAAATCTTGTATGACTCAGAAGGATTTCCGTAATTATCAAGGAAAACGAAGGGGGGGAAAGTGAATGGTATCCTTGTGATCATCCCTCAAGTTTGAAAAAGGTGGTCTAAACAGAACATAAAAATTCACATTGAACGCTCTTGAAGGATAAGAGAATATTCAATCGAATCATCTTTTCTTGAAGTTCAGAATTTTCTGCGTAATGCTAGATTCAAAGCGGAAAAGCGGCAGCTCCAAACGACACGTTCCCCACGTCAGGGCCTAGAAAAAATGGAGCGCACGAGTTCTATGCGGTATACGCATAATCAAAGATACAAATCAGCCTATCAAGGTGATCTAGAATACTGCTGTCGAAAATCGAATTTCCATCGGAACAATTCTAATCATCAACAAAATCAGCATCACAAGACCGATTGCCAGTGGTGGGGAGGGGAGCATTAGCTAGTTCTCCTGTCCAGGACGCGCAACGACGTCCGTGGTGCCCCCACAAAGCGGATGTGCACTTTGCCGCTAGGGTGTCGGTATTCGAGGAAGCGAGGGGAACCAATGAGGACAGATCCTTCTAGTTTGTCATATGCGCCAGCGTGTTTCCAAGATACACAAAAAACGAAGAAAGAAAGAAATCCAGCATCGTTGTCAGACATCAGAGATAGCATAAGAGGATGAGGTGCACGGACTGTGGTATTGAGGAAGTTAGCCCAGGTTGTATTAGAAGCCCAAAGACGATTGTTCTGATCTCGACGGAGGGGCCGAAGTCTCGGCATGTCATGGCAGCATCCATCACTGCTATTGTCGCGCCTGGGAAGGTAGCATTAAATCGAGTTGGGCGGGATCATGAGTGTATAAACCAACCTTGCGAGTGTCCTGCTACCAATACCTTGCCGAGGTTCTTGCTCGTCAATCCGGCTTGAACGCCCGCAAGTATTCCATCTGCAGTCCCCTCAAAGGTCTTATCGTGGACTTGTATGTTCCCTGATCGGAATGTGCCATCACAGATTGGTAAAGACATGCCAAATTGCCATTGACACCTGGAAAACGGGGTACATTGAGGGAGACAAGGGGGAACTCGGCATCATTCGACACAGATAAGCTGGGGCCGCCATGACCCTCTTATTAGAGAAAAAAGTAAAACCTCACGCAGTCGCATGTAGACTTAAAATTCTCTTGGATCGCTTCCTTGATGCGCTACGACGATGGATTGCGTCGAGAGATCATGCGCAACGAAATCTAAAGGTAGAGTCGACCGCAACATCAGCAACTGCATAACATAGCTCGGCTACAACGAAGCACTCACACTGCGGCACCAGACCGTTGTCTATCAACACGATGGAGAATAGCGGAAGTCAGCTGGTGGATCCCATCAATGAGGAATAAGAGAACGAACCTCCTCCAGCCTGGAGAACCTCAATACCAGCACCTAGGTCACTGCACGGTGTACCACACTGCCAAATGGTGACGGAACTCGTCGAGCAGTACACGACGCGGCTGAATTGTGCGGAGCGCAGGAACTCGGCGTTGAAGGTGTCCTGCGAGAGCGCTGTTTGAGTCTTGGTGGATGACGCTGCATCTGGATTCCCGAAGATGTCATGCGCGTGAAAGCTCACTGCATCCACTGCCAATGGGGACTGCGGAGGGCCCAGACGTAGCCATGCAGTACTCGGAATTGCCCAGCTCAAGAAGTATCCCACACCAACCAATGCGAGCTGCCACTGCCACTATCATTGACGCTTCCAGCCAGACTCGCAACGGCGGTGGAGTCCCTGGAGTCCTAGAGACAGGATGAAAAAGGATGGTGTTGCATCATTTACAATTCGTCAGATGAAGCAATGGTGATGAGCCTCTTAATGACATGATTAACCTCTTCAGGTGTAAGCGAAGTAGTCAGGCAGCGGCGTGAGTTTGGCACTGAGTTGGTATTATGACTTGCTATGTATCCCAACGGTTGCGCTTGGAAATGATTGATCTGTCAAGAAGTCGTTAGCCTTAGATGAGCTATTGAAGAGAATGGATTACAAGACGTACATGTTGACCTGCGACTTGCAGGGTAAGCGTGGGCATGGGCGAGTCAGGTATGAGAAGCAAGGATGGATTCATGGGTGCAGTCGAAAACTCTGTGACGGGTGCTTCAACAAAGAATAAGTGAAACTAGGATCTGTTGGGGCTGTGGCTGCAGGTGTTCCAATAATTGTTGAGCACAGGGCACAATTGAACAGTCAAACAGGTGAGGACGAATTGACTTACAGCAAAAGGATCGACGTCAATGTCGCTATTTGAGCCAGAACAAACTCGTGCCTGTGTCATCATCGAACTGTGGCGTGGGCCCAAGAGGATGGTGCAAAGCTGGCTCTTGTTGGTCTTCGAGTTGAATAGGGTGCCATCAGGCCAACAGGAGCGCTGCTTGCCGACAAGCTCAAGCAGTTCAGACCACTTGAGAGACCTAGGATGAGATAAGAAGGACAGAGTGCATCAATGCGAGCAGAGTCGAAGATATTGGAAGGATGGCATAAGGCCGAAGGGAGGAGGAGGTTCGAAACGAGGAGGAGGAGGTTCGAGACAAGAAGGTTTGAGAACCAAGAAGAGCCAAGGTTGTTGCTCTCCAGTGCACTGAGTCGCTCTGTGGTGCCACGGCGTCGGCATGGGGCCCAGCCCACCATGGCAGTAAGACGTACCCGAAGTCAAAAGGACCAAAGGGCGGGTGGACGATACGCGCGCGAAATCAGGCCTATCGTGTTTGGCATCTCAAAATGCTCAAATTGGGATCGCGGTCTGACACGAACTCAAACACGCACGATCAAAAGCAGAAAAACGGTCGATTGGCAATGAACGAGGCTACGCTAGCTAGAATGGAAGGAGTCGACGCAGGACGTGTCCAGAGCGTGACGGCAGTGCGGCGCGCCAATAACCAGGGACACGTGACGTTACCATCCGTCACTGCCTCTGGTCCATATCAGCCTTCAGGATGGCCATGGGCCCGGGCTTTCTTTTGGACTATGTGACTGTCTAGTACACGGTCTTCATCAAATGGGCAATATCATCGTCGAAAGTCTTGAGCAAATTGCCACAAACTCAGCCAACATCGGATTGCACGAGATAATGGTGCAGGGTTTTCTGAATGTGTTTGCCATTCTGTCAAGGGCTGTCAAGGGGTTCTCTTCTATAGAGCTCAGGTGATACACAGTATGTGACTTATCTCAAACTCGACCCTTATTCAGGCTCGTGTTGTTCAACAATCGATGATGACATTGCCTATCTCGTCCTGTGTCGTCCAAAATCCTTGTATGTCTTCTTTAACATGTCGCACTACTTGATCTGCGAGTCACTTCCTGACATTCTCGGTCATAGGTTCTGTAAACGAAGCGTCAAGCATTAGTTGGTTCTCCTTTCCTGAGCCCTCAGGTACGACTTTGATTACCATTGTTCTCGTTTGGAGAAAACTATATACACAAACTTGAAAGGGGATAATGCTAATCGCCCAATTGCCGGGCAGACCAGACGACTCATTCTGTGGCAGTGATTCTTGATCGATTAAAGAACAGGCTGTGTTGTGTAAACGTTTTTTGGTGCTCTATCCCAACTCCCGGTCTCAAGATGCCATTCAGCACGAGTTCGGTATGTGGATTGATTTACCGGTGGAAAAGCGATTTTTATCTCCCTTTGTTCAAATTTCATCGGCCTGTCCAAGCGCCTTGTGGCGTCCCTTGTCGTGTTCTTGAAACGATCTCGATATGTTATATCTTGTCAAAGTGTAAGACACTAACAAACAGATGGGTCAATGTATTGGTCTTCAATGGTCTTAAGAGAGGCGCATATTCCAGTAGGATCGCTATGACTACACACGTTCCTTTTGGCCTATCCGTAACAAGCGGACGTTGCGAGGACACTCTGTCCTGGTTCACTAGACACGCGATACACTGGAACAGTTTCTATTGCGCGAGGAAAAATCACTCATCAAGTATTGTACCACTTTCTTTGTATATGCGTCTCAATCAAAGTTGAGCTAACTACGGTCAACGAAATCTGGACCGAAGCGAAACATTTGACACGCAGTACCACAGGCATACTCACCAGGAACATAATCGTCTGTCCTCATATGACTGCACCAAAAAGGCCCTACACTCGTCCGGTGGCAGCAACCATCGTGAAGCCAGCCGGATATTTGCATTGTGGTGACACGGACACAGGCCTCGTGATTAAGGAGTTAGAGTCAGCATGTGGCCGAGGGTCTCCATAGAATATCAGCTCGAAGTATTCCCCACATCATAGCTTTTCGCTCCTTTACCAGGATGTCCTCCGCTGCAACGTTCAATAGAGATACTGCTTCCCCAGCAGCGAAGAAGCACAAGCGTTCCTCGAGTGATCTCTCGGTGGACGAGCTTTATTCCCTTACGGATGGGCTGATGTCTATTTTACACAAGATTGAAGAAGCTAAGGGTAAATGGAGGGACCTCGAAGAGCTCCAATCTCTCTCAGACGAGACAAGGAGTACTATCACGCAGGTAAAGATATTCCAGAATCTCAAGAAGAAAGATCCCGACGCAATGGTAAACATCGACAACATCATTTGACGCCAAATGGAACCTGATTGTCTCTACATCTAGATCGTCTCATTGTCCCACATGGACGAAAAGATTCTGAGAGAGAGGCTCGGTCTGCAAGAAATAAAGACTATCGGTGGAGGTATCAGTAGTCCAGTCGTTTCTCTTGAAAAACTGCTCCCGGCCTTGAAGGCTCAACCAGCGGCCCATCGACCTTGACGCTATTGCAAACCTTCATTGGAACCACGCTCCTCTTCTCGATACCTTGTATATGATTGACATGACCGTCAACAAAAAGGTTAGACATTATTTTAACTTGTAGATATGCTAATTAAATGAACCTTTGAAACAAGTCAGAAGCAGCATCTAGGATCAGCACAGATGCATGGCTTTTACAGGGCATACAGCTAAGCAAGGCAGTTGATGGTGGATATAAACCTGTACTCTTCCTAGAACTTCTAATCTGGGCACGGAATTCCGAAAGTGACGACGCCAGTCATTAGATACGAAGGCCAGGTGACATATCTCGCGGGCAGCGCGGATTACGGGATTTTGAGCGTTTTGCCAAGTGAAGAGGTGGCCATATCAGACGAGAGTGAGTCCGCGTAACCCAAATGCTAGATCATCATAGTCTGATTACGCGTTACAACAGGAGTACGAAAAACGCTGTTGGAGAACGATAACGCTGCTCGCGCTTTGCATCTCTTTACTAAAAGAGATACTTTCAATATCTACGAGGCAAAACGTGCGAGTACAAGCCTCAAAGCTCATGAATCACAGGTTATCGCGCAATGCCTTGCAATGTAAGTTCTACGAATTTGTGAATTATATGGTTCTCATCAGATCATTGATGGCATGGCAAAATGGAAGTGCGTAGTACTCACACTTTGATTCGCAATCGTGTTCAGCCTATTCTAGCGCCAGTCATCATGATCATCTCATGAAAAAGCTTCCATTTACACTCACAACCGGCGCAGTTTGGCTCTTGTGTAGTAGACTCGGAGAGAATGGTGTGTATTAAGACTGCTGAAATGTTGATCAACATCCAGGAGTTGAAAATTGCAGCGGAGAGGAACGATCCGTCTGATCAATCCATTCAGGCCCTAATGACCCTTATCCTGATTTGGGTCAGTATCTCTGTACGTTGGGGATGAGAACATGTTGCTGATTACTCTTTGCAGAACACGCAATCAGGCGACGTCATTGAAGCGGCAATGAGTAGTCTTCGAAAATAATTGATCAACACCATCACCATACTGTCAGAGGGTAGGCGCGACCGGCGACGCCTGGGTCACTGTTCGGGCACGCCCGCCACCTTTTAAATATATTTTCTTGATTTGACATACCTCAGTTCATTATCGCCCTGACACGCGTGAACTGACGGATGTCGAAGCACTTTTACATTACGCCGTTACATTAGGACTTACTCTCGTTACCTAGTGTATTCTTGTTCTATCTAGCGCGTCAATTCTTGATACATACTAGACGATGGACTCAATGAACATTTTACATATGAGCTAGGAAATACTAGTTTGCAAGAATATACGATGTTCTATATTAAACTATTGAGGTAATCAATCTAGAGGTGTCAAGGATGAAAATTACCCGGTTCTGCCTGATTATGATGCGTCCAATGTCCTCGACCAAAAGAACTGGACATAACGACCCAAGGCGCAATAAACGCTGAAGACCCGAAGAAACGTTGAGTGGATGTACTGTGACAACGTCGGATTGCAGATGATCTATCATGCCAACTTTGGCTAAGATCGAACCTTGTTTCTCCGCAAGTGCCTTCTGTGTTCCAGCCGCAAACAGAGAATACCCGGGAGGCACATTCACATATCGCGTGAGACGTGGTAGATGCTCAACGTCGTGAGGAATCACTAGATGGTAGACCATCTGTTTTGAAGTCAATACAAGAATCATGGCTTCATTGTCCTGACTCGATTTATGATGTCTGAATCGATGTTCTCCAAATGATACCCATCGTGGTTCGGATGGAATCTGAGGAATTACGGGGGGGATATGATGTTCTTCATTCATTGTGCCTATATCATATATGAACACTTTGTGGGCAGAGACAAAGGCCAACCGGTTTCCAGGAAGCAGCGATACAGAAACCTAATTCATGGTATATGAATGTTTGTGAACCCCAAAAGAAGGAAATCCATGTACCGAGTACTCAGAGTCTGGATCTTGGGGAAAAATTACTGTTCTACGATGCATGGACACCGTAGAGGACTTCCAGTCAAGAATTTCAATGTATGACCGAAACCCAGAGGTATACATAAGCCTGGCAAGTAGATTACCAGAAAGACTGACAGATAGTACACTGGTAGACGGCTCAGTCGCTGGAAAGGAATGTAAAAGATGTGCTTCCAGGTATGCAGAGGACCCATGTCCACGCAGGTTGACACACCAGATCATAAGATCAAGAGAACCATTTAAAGGCCGCGCTAGAATATTGATCCGCATTGGAGTCAATATCAATAGTGTAACACATCGGACTGGAACACGACTGACAAAGGTATTCTGAAGGATAGTTAACCATGAAAAACTTCGATGTTGGACTTGTGCTTGTGTGATCGATGTCTACAGCTACGCGATATAGTGCATGGCTGTTGGGGCCATCACGCGGTGGAGTTAATAAGTTGTTCCGCATTCGAGGATCTTCGAGGTCATGGCACAAAACTGAACCGTTGCACATAACGGTAAGCAGCCAGCGTCCACCTGGGACCAAAGTCAACGTATCAATGTCGTCCGAGGAGATCACGCGCTCTTGAACTGGATGGCTTTTAGATTGCCATTCCCAATCGGCACTTCTTCGCTGCAAAACCCAGGACTCGAGTTCCAGAGGCGAATATACGTCAAGAGCCTCTTCTGTTGCCATTCGGAATCTATTCTCTGCCACATAACTCCGATATTGGTCAGTCCACACTACCCGTGTTCGTGAAACATCATTTAACCGTTTGCAAACCTACAGGCATCAGGTTCTGCCTTGATTTTGTATTAAAAGTCAATGAACCCGCCTGCCTCATGATAAGCAAATCACGCCAATGAGCATGCTTTAGAATCTCGGATAGAATTTCCAAAGGCAGGTCGTTGAACGTATGTCGGGATTCCTGGGGTATATCAAAGTCAAAAAGCTCTGAAGCAAGCCAAATAATTGACATACTTTACTTTTCCGAGACGAACGGCTCCACTGGTCAACTTTGAACAGTCGCGTGTTCAGACGCCAACTGCATAGTCTGAGACACTTAGATAGTATATCCTTTGACAGACTCAGAGGGTAGTAACGTTGGTTAATGGAAAATGCGGCCCTCACAGTTTCTACTCCATCTAATGTGCTGTTAATTGGAGCAAGCGGAGACTTGATTGAGGAGGTGAAGGAACCCGGGTCACAAATTGTCACGGTGAAGTGAACTTTCATTTCAGGTGTTCAGCGCTTGTTGTACACACCGACACTATTGTTATAACCTTGATATCGATTGATTTCGCTTTTGGTCGGGTAGAATTGGATCAGCATATACCTGTTGATTTATAATTGAGATTTAGGTTAAATTCGGAGGATGATAATCTCGACTATGTTGTTAGAATCTGGACTTATGAACAGCTGATAGAATACAGACGCAGTCAATCCTCAGTCTGTATCATAAACGACTATTTTTCTGTACCCAATAGAATACCGACACAGTTAGTGTCAATCTAATCAGTACGTGTAGAATAAAACAGTGTTTTAGTTCTCAGTCACTCCAAAATCCCAGGTCGGTAACAACCACCACCACCACCACCACCACCACCCCCCCCCCCCCCCCCCCCCCCCCCCCCCCCCCCCCCCCCCCCCCCCCCCCCCTACCACCCCAAAACCCCCCCAAAAACCCCCCCCCCCACCCCCCTCCTT
>JAGGAQ010006043.1:0-52121 GCA_017657225.1 Termitomyces sp. T69sscA | reverse complement strand
ATTATTTTTCTACTAAACTCTTGGAATGCACTCTGTTCAATCATAGCTTTCACTCCAACGTAACTGATTTTCTATACATCATGTTTAAATATTTTTTCTCTCCCAAATCTAGACTAGGACCCTTTTTTCCCTTATTTGGATATCTTATCTAAGCGATGTATCTTATCTAATGAAAATCTAGTTCACGAGCATATTCATGCTCATCATGATTCCTGCCCCAATCTGACAGTGTGAGCTTTATTTTCGAACTGCATATTCATCCACGCTTTCCTTGCATATTCTGGGCCTTTGCTTGTTGGGATTGGCGACCCTTGTTGGGCATTATGGCATATAATATAGGCTTTCAGAACTTTGACTTTTTTCTCTCAAAATCTAGACTGTATTATGTAATCACACATAAAAATTTTTATTGCATTTTTATGAGTTTCGAGGTATGTTTCCTTCTAAATTTTTTGGTCGCTCCACGATGGAAGTAAATTTGCGGTCACAAGAGACCTGTCTATATCTGTCCTGCACTGTACATCTTACTATATATATACTGTACTTATAGTCTGCAAATGACAAGTTACCTTCACCATTACCTCTTACACTTGGGCTTCAGAGCTCAATTTCACCTCTTTTAAGTATACTCTACACCAAGAGCACTTTTATATGGTGTCCTTGTCTCGCCACTGGAAGTATGCCAGTGTATTAGTTACTCATATGCCTTGCAACTGCGGCAAGCATCATACACTTAGTGACAATGCTAAGCCTCACCTCACCACTTCCTTACTGCTGCCCTCCACTAACTTGTCTTCTGGGACCCTGCCTAGCTCACCTCAATTAGCGAGCTGGACACTACATGCCTTGTGACTGCCTACCCAGACACTACTTGGTACAATTTTGGGCATCATCAGTGGACAGATTTTGTGACTTGAAATGACTTTCCACAAAGATTTTGATTGCAGAGCAGCTTTCATATTATCAACTCAGACATTATAGTTAGTTTCATTGAATTTTAAAAATTATAGAGTCTCTGAAGTATTATCATTCATGGGGGGCCCATAACCTGACACAGCATCATGTATATAAGTTCATAGTAAGCATACCTAAGTTTGAGATCAGAAAGATACTCAAACTATCTGATGTATTGAAGTATATATACTTTTGGACTACTGAGAATTATGTTATTACTATGAGATCAAAATGACATATAGTGTGTCATTATGGAGACATTTGAATGTACGTGGAGAACAATATATATTTCATATAATATAAAGTTGAGATAAATGTACCAGTGATGTCACTTTAATTTATTCAAAGTGATCAGTTGTTATTTTCTCTGACATGACCTCCTGGAAGAAGACTACAGCCTATGTACTCAATGGCTTTGGCCCTCTCTCCAAGACTCTCAGCTTGCTTTATATATCCAATGGGGCAAACATTGATCACAGAGCATGAAGTAACAGTGTCCATGAACAAGTTCAGCTTTTTGAAAACTCAAGTTAATGATCCAAAGACCAAGTATGCTGAACTGTGAGATCTCATAAATTCTTTTGTCTTTCCAATCTTCTTGGTTCAGATCCCATTCATGCTCATTTGCAGGATTGTGTCACAAGGCATCATCTCCTGTTGTCGTGCATGCCTCTCTCTCCAATCCATCCTCCACTCAGATGCTGTCAAATTAAACCAGTGGCTAACTTTGAAAATGCATAAGTTGCTGGATTTTCTCTTTTGTCCTTCCTTTCAGGTTACCACACTGCTTGAACTGAGTAGCCTTGACTTTTCCTCAATTGCATGCATAAATGCAAGTATTGCTGTAGATGGATTAGTTTGAGATCTTAATCATCATATCCTGGTGATAAGCTTGCTATTGTGTCAAAAGGAGTACTCATACATTCTTTGGCACAGGCTTGTGGACTAATGGTTAACATGCTCCATGGTCTACCTGGTGCTCTTCACAAGGACTAGTGTTCAAATCTTGAAACAAGCCTTTCATATGGAGCGGCATAGTTTTTTTCTTGATAAGTTATTTTAACATTTTATTTCTTTATTTTTCTTTTTCTTGACTGCCAAAGATTCAGCAGCACTGCTGCAACACTCTAGCAACTGACATCATTTTAATGGCAGTGACATTTTTCTGATTTATACCTAGTCCTTGACAGTTTTGACACAACAGACAGCTTGACTAGCAACACTTAGCAGTGCCAAGGACTGACTTGACATTTTTCTATATAAAAGATTATTGGTTTGTATTTACTTGCTGAGTTCACTGCTTTGTCAATTAAGGGTTGCCAACAGTGAACTTGCTTACTATTTGTTATATAAACTGTACTTACTTACTCTGAATGAACAAGTTACCCTGACACTCCTTTTCTTACACTTTGAGCTTCAGAGCTCAATTAAGCCTGGTTTTTGTCTGCCCTTTGCCAAGGTGCTACCTTAGCACTTTGTCTTGCCAATGGGAGTACACCAGTGTTCAAGTACATCTTCTATGCCTAGCAAGTATAGCAGGCCTCTAGCGCTGATGACACTTAAAAGTGTGCCAAGTAGTGTCAAGGTAGGCAATCACTAGATGAAGTGAATTAGCATCAGACTTGCTAAGTGAGGGAGAACTGGGCAGGATCCTAGAAGATAAGTTAGCAAGAGGCAGCTGTCAGATTTTGCTAACCATAAAGGCTTAGTCCACTGAGTGAATCCTTACTTAGCATGCACAATGTCCACAGACGCAGTGGTACTGTTGAGAGCACAAGGCGTTGATAAGACTCAGGTTGTATCAAGAGGCGTACTAACGATTTTCCTAGCACAACTGCATGGATTAGTGGTTAGCACGCCCTATGGATTATTGGCCACCCCCTTCAAAAGCTGAGGTTCAAACTCCTGGCCCACCCTTGATGTATTTTTCATCATTATTTTTGATTTATTTACTTAAATTTCTGATTTATTAACCTTATTTTCTTGACCCTGAGGTTTCACTGGTGCTGCTGCCGTTCTCTAGTAACCGCCATCATTCCACTATATTGACATTTGGGCAATTCCATACTTACTTTTTAGCATTTTTGACATGGCAGACAGCTTGACTGATGCTGTTAGGCATTGCTAAGAGCTGATGAATATTTTCCTATATAAAAGATTGTGGTCTACTGTTTACTTACTAGTTCCCTGTGTTGGTGCCTCAAGGGTTGCCAACGGCAACCTCGCCTACACTTTACTATATATACTTTACTTATAGCATGCAAAAAAAAAAAAGTTACCTTCACCATCACCTCTTACGCTTGGGCTTCAGAGCTCAATTTAGTCCCTTATAAGTCTACCCTATGCCAAGTGCACTTTTGTATAGTGTTTTTTGTCTTGCCACTGGACCTATGCCAGTGTACTAGGAATTCTTATGCCTTGCAACTGTGGCAGACATACTACACTTGGCAACTATGCTAAGCTTACCTTCACTACTCCCTTACCACTATCCTCCACTAACCTGTTTTCTGGGACCCTGCCTGGCTCACCTCAATTAGCGAGCCCAACGCTATACACCTTGTGACTGCCTACCCAGACACCACTTGGTACAATTTTGGGCGTCATCAGTGTAGGAGATTGGGGCAGAGCCAAGGATATGAGCAATGGTTGAGCAAGGGATCACTAATCATGCTGGCACAGGAATGCGAGTATCAAGGATGAGGAATGGGGGTGGAAGACGAGTGCTGAGGTAGGCATGAGTCCCAGAGATGCAAGGGAGAAGTGCGAATGAGTGCTGATGAGTGAGTGAATTCTAGGGCTAGTGAATAGATAGCTGGAATGAGCAAGAGGACTTAGCGAGTTTCAGGATTAAAGGCGGGAGGTGCAGGGATCTAAGCAAGCCAAAAGGAGAAAGAGTTGGAATAAAATAGATGAAAGGGAAAATAGAACAAGTCAAGATGAAGGTGAGAGATGAGAGAGTAGAGATGAGACTTAGAAACTTGAGGCAAAAGAAGAGAGATGAAGCAGAGTTAGATTATTGAGAGTACAAGAAAAGTAGAGATGAGGAAAACAAGACAAGATGAGGCAAGTACAATACAAAAAAGAGATGAGTCAAAAAATAGAAACTGAAGCACGCAAGACTAGAGAGATATAAAACGAAACACAAAACTAGAGACAAGAGTATGGCAAAAATCACGACTAGAATACTAGTTGCTACTCTACAACTTATATACTGTATGGTACATAGGCCCCAGGGTTCAGATCCAGATCCTAGTGATGAGTCACAGCATTGGGGCTTAAAATGAAGCCTGGAAATTGTGCAAGGTGGTGGCAGAGGTCAATGCATGTCATGTGGTGCAAAGGAAACTCTTCAAAGGAAAGTCTTGCTTTAGAAGTGCGTAGGCATAGAATGATGATAAGGCAAGAAGGCAAGTGGGAGTGGGGTGTGGCATGCAGAAGTCAGACCAGAAGCAATGCATGGTCATAATGTGTGATGGACATATTGGGGTTAGCCAAGGAGGCCTCAGCATGGGCTGGAAGGATCACTGGGGGTTGCCAGCGTTGGCACTGATGTGGCAGCTGCAGTTGAAGGAAACATTGAAGATAGCTGGGGCTGGTGCCCATGTGGTGGTCATGAGCAGTGTGGCTGAGGAGTGCTGAAGGTGGCAGTGGCTGGTGGCGGTGACAGGCAATGATGACCAAGGGCTACCAAAGTGGCTGGTTAGGTAGCAGTCTAGGCCTGTAACAATTGTGGAGGTTAGTTTGGGGAGGTTGAAGTCCTGGGGCTGGGGCTAAGTGCCAGAGGTTGGTAGCAGGTTGTGACAGCAGCAATAAGGAAGTGTGAGGTGAATGCTTAGCATAGATGCCAAGCACTAGAGGCCTGCTATACTTGCAAGGTGCAAAATAAAGCTAGAGCACTGGCATACTCCCAGTGGCAAAACAAAGTGCTAAGACAGTGCCTTGGCATAGAGTAGACTTAAGATAGGCTAAATTGAGCTCTGAAGCCCAAGCATAAGAGATGGGCAGTGAAGATAACCTGTTTTTTGCAGTGGATAAGTACAGTATATATAGTAAGTGGTAAGCGAAGTTGCTGTTGGCAACTTAGGGTTGTCAAAGCAGTGAACTTGGTAAGTAAACACTAACCAACAATCTTTTATATAGGAAAACATCAAACAGACTTTGGCGACGTCTAGCAGCGCCAATCAAGCTGTCTATTGTATCAATGTGTCAAAAAGTAGTCACAAAATCACCAAACTGTCAACTTTATCAAATGATGGCGGTTGCCAGGGTGCAGTGGTAATACCGATAAATCCTTGATGGTCAAGAAATTAAGCTAAAATAATTAGGAAAATAATAGCGAGATACAATAAGTGCTTGTTCCAGAATTTGAACCCTAGCCCTTGAGGCAGGCACCAAGTAATCCATAGGGCATACTAGCCACTAGTCTACAAGCTTGTGACAATAAAATATATCAGTACTCCTTTTGACACAACCCAGGGCTTATCAGTAGCAAAGTAATTAACTGGTGAGCTATGTGTAGGTGCCAAGGGCTAGAGGCCTGCTGTACTTGCAAGGCGCATAAAGAGTACCAGAGCACTGGTGCACTTCCAGTGACAATACAAAGCACTAAAGCAGTGCCTTGGTGAAGGATAGACAAAAGATAAGCTTAGTTATGCTCTAAAGCCCAAGGTGTAAAAGATGGCATGTAAGGGTAATTTGTTATTTACAGTGAATAAGTATAGTTTCTATAGTAAGTGGTAAGCAAAGTCACTATTGGCGATCAAGAGTTGCCAAAGCAGTGAACTTCATAGATAAATACTAACCAACAATCTTATATATCAAACCAGTCCTTGGCAATGCTTAGTAGCATCAGTTTAGCTGTCGTCATGTCAAAATGTCAAGAAGTAGGTATAAAATCACAAAATTGTCAGTGCCATCAAATGATGATGATTACCAGAGTGCTGCAGCAATGCTGGTAAATCCTCAGCAGTCAAGAAAATAAGGTAGAATAAATGGAAAAAATATACAGCATGATACAAAAAGCTTGTTCCAGAATTCAAATCCTAGCCCTTGTAGAGGGCACCAGGTAGACCATGGTGCATGCTAACCATTAGTCCACAAGCCTGTTCCTGAAAATGTATCAGTAATCCTTTTGACACAATCACAGGCTTATCAGCGCTTAGCTTTATGCTAAGCCCCTTAGTCATTTTCTTTGCCACTATTTCAACTAACTTGTCTGCTGGAATCTTGCCTGATTCTTTCACTTAGCAAGCCCAATGCTACTCTTACTGCCTAGTGACTGCCTACTCCGACACTACTTGGTACATTTTTGAGTGTCATCACCAGCCTATCATCTTTTAGCACACATTACAATGGTTGACTGGATGTGCCAGCTCAATTAATGTTGATACTCTATGGATGAACAGGGCCTCAAACAATCATTTGCACATTCTATAGGACTCATTCCATCTGCATGAATTATTGTGCATGATCAGCTGGTCAGATTCAAGGTCTCCATAAGACAAACTGACCAAAGTCACTTACTGCAAAGGAAATACTCTATCTCTGACATGGTAACACTCATTAGGCATCACCTACTGCAATGCCCACCTCTCAGGCACACTATCCAGTCAATTTGGTCAATGAAGCACTCTTGGGTTAATAAAGTGAATCAGTAGTTGTACAACACCAGTCCAGCCATAGAGCTCCAAATACTCTCCATACCTGAGGGCAAATAGTCTGAGGTGCAACAAAGGAATTTGGAAGTCCTATGAGCTTGTCTCTCACAAGCCACGCTAAGTATATTCTTTAACAAGTCAGAGGACTTACTACTTCCATGCAGTTAGAGAAGATCCTAGACAGAAAACATCATTGTCACAGCTGCAGCTACCAGCCCACTCCCACCAACCAATGAAGCAAGCATTAGTCAGTGAGGAGCAGACAGGTCAATGATACCAGCATCTGTGGGCATCCTTAATGACAGATCAGTCACAGTGTTAGCCACTGGTCTCAGGACAGTTGCACTCAAGCTCTCTGTGTGCAACTTGTCCATCCTTCATAAAGAGCTAATGGGATTGATATTAGGCCTACTCATCTTGGAAATAAAAGAACAGGTTATTCATTCTGATCATCTCAATGTGGTCAGGAACCTAGCAGATAGTCACTCATCAGCCAATGTAGAGGCCCACCTGAGACACATAAACAGTCATTCATACTATAAGTAGATCCTGCAATTACTCCATGACAGCAACAAAGAGAACAAATACAATAAGTGGATCCTGCAATTACTCCATGACAACAACACAAAAGTCACTTCCTTCCATCTTCAATGACTGAGCCAACTTTGATGCAGTGCAAGCCCAACACTTCTGTGACACCTCCCTTGCTCCAATTCCAACTTTTACTATTGACGCCTTCACTCTGCACAGCCATCACAATGGCTGGATAGAATCAAATTCTCACTACTTTGTCAATCACTTGATATCTCATTTGATGGCCTGCAAAATGGAGTTCAGTCCTGGACTGCATCACCATTGGCTCATATATGACCAAAACACACCTCCTGATCATCCATACACTTGATTATCCATCTACTTCTCAGCTGTTGTACAGTTTTCCATGAGGTAGAGAACCTATTTTTGGTTTACACTGACTTCTTTTTGAGGTACTTCCCTACATTCCAGCCCACCTCTTGTGCCACTCCTCAAGACTCCCAGGGCTTGTTCTAGACCTCCAGAGATCTCCAGAAATCTTTGAAGGTCATTTCCTTTTTGGAAAACCTCTGGAACTTGTTAGAACTAGACACCAGTTAATCACTAGAAGACGAAGTAAGTCCTCAGTTCAATATATGATTGACTGAGATGAAACTACCTAGAAGACAAAGTAAGTCTGGTAGTTACATTAGTATGATGTATTCTGTGTGTGTAAGACAAGTGCTCACCCTCAGTTCAATATATGATTGACTGAGGGTGTCGGTAGAATCTGTACATGTATATATGTGAATTGTAACAATGGTAGTTTATATGTCAGGGCTGTAATGTGGCCAGTGACTGTTGAACAGTGAAACAAAGGAAGAGAAGAAGAGATGCAATAAGGAGGGGACGATTTAGGTGGCCATGGTGTGCTTACTAACAGAACTTCCTGCACTTCCTTTTTGAGCATTATTTAAGGTTAATGTTAGCTCCGATCACCTATACAGTTGTTCTCATGCCTCTGCCACCTACTGATGCACTGCATCAAGTAGCAAGGATCCTTAGCCTTATTCTCTTTAGATTCCTCTCTGCTAGGTAATGAGTTATCATTGTATCATTAATTACCATTTCTAATATAACTTTGGATTCCCCTCTACTAGTTGTGTGATCAAGCCACAACTCCCAAAGGTCGCCCTTACAGTCCATAGCTATTGTCATGTATAGTGTAGGTAGATAACATAATGGTCATATGGTGATATACTTAGAATTTTCCTCTGCCAGCTGTGACTGAGCTACAGCCTCTAAAGGTTGCCCTTACATTCCTTAACCAATCCCACATCAATCAATGAACCATTTATCCCTACCAGTAACAATCAGCAGACAGCACAGCCTAAATTCATGAGCGACAACAACTTGCCTACTTCAGGAGGACTTATCAAACTGCAACTACAGTCTGAAAATCAACAAGACTTGGTAAAACAACAGGTAAAGATCACCTCCACACCACAGCCATGCAGATCAGGCTGCATTTCTATCCAAATGGCAAGAGTGGGCTCAAGCAACACTCCATTATCATGAGTATGAGTATAAAGAGCTGTCCAAGAATTGATTGCAGCAAGTGAGCATATGCAGGCAATTTAAGCAGAATGTCAGCATGAGATTGTAGCAGCTGGCCATTAGAAAATGACAGCTGTGGATCAAGGCATTGAAACCAAGTGGTAGACCATGGTTACATGAAGTACACCAAACAAGCTGTAGAGGAAAGAAGTGGATCAGGTCCCTCAACTGTCATCACCACATCATGCTTGACACACTCCTGTCAGGTTCCGCTGACCACGGAGGCTCAGTCTACTGGGCGAACCACCTTATAGCTAAGCACCGTGTGCACAAACACAGAGCACCGAGAGGAGCGCAAGGCGTAGGAGACCAAAGTGGGGCGGGGGGCAGGGTGTGGAAGAGTGCCGGTAGCGCCGGTGGGTGAGACGAGTGCTGGGGAGGGTGAAGGACGAGTCCCGGGGGTTGGCGCGAGTCCCGGGGGTACAAGAGGGTGAGACGAGCGAGCACCGGTGCGCGAGCGAGTCCTGGGGATCAAGAGAAAATCAGACGTGGGGACTTAGCGAGTTCCGGGGATAGAAGCAAAGCCAGGGAAGTCGGATAGCCAAAAGGGGAAAGAGTCGAGATAAGATAGCGGGAGATGGAAACAATTAAGTCGAAGAGAGGAGTCGGGAACGGAGAGTCAAGAGAACTTAGAGCAGAGAAGAGAGAAGAGAACAACGAGAATAGATTAGGAGTACGAGACGAGTGGAGACGAGGCAGATAGTCGAAACAAGACGAGTATGAGAAAAGAAGCAAGTAAAAGTGATGAGACTGGGACACACGAGAGATGAAACAGAGACGAAAACACAACAGACAAGATGGGGTACGGTAATATCAAGACTAGAGTACCTACTTACTACTCTGTGCCTTATATACTACATAGTACGTATGGCCCGGGGGTCAGGCCTGGGTTCCAGCAGCGGGTCACGGCGCCAGGGCTTGGGATGAGACCCAGGGGCCACGCGGAACGGGGCAAGGTTAAGACATGTCGCGTGGCGTGGAGGTCTCGCACTGAGAACGCAGAGACATGTGGTGGTGGTGCGGTGAGGAGGGAGTGGGAGCAGGGCGTGGCGTGCGGAGGTCGGCGGCAGTGATGTGCAATCATGATGCATGATGGGGGTCTTGGCGTGGGCCAGGGGTGACGGGTGGTGCCGGCGCTGAGGTGGTGTGATAGCCGAGACCCAGCGCTGATGTGGCAGTCACGGTGGTGATGGCCGGGGATGCCGCAGGTGGCGGTGGCTGGTGGCGTCGACAGGCGGTGATGGCCGGTGATGGCTGGGGGAGTTGGCCAGGTAGCAGTCTGGGCCCAGGGCGGTCGTGGGGGTGGTTTTTGGAGGGTTGGAGTCCCGGGGCCGGGGCTGAGTCCCAGGGGTCGGTAGCAGGTCATGACAACTCCTAGGGCCAGAATATGTTTCTGATGGAAAAAGAATCAAAGAAACCTGTCATCTGTTTCTCAGCCAGCTTTTTACTATAGAAAAAGGCAAATCTTCTTTATTTAATTACTTTTTCCATCAGAGATTGACACATTAGAAATGGCATAATAGGTTTCCTCTTCACTTTTTTCCAAGAAAACACAATTGGGTGCCAGTAGTGACATTGGCTGAATTATGTGGCTCTGCTACTGGTACAAGCTGGTTGGGCTGCAAGTACCATACTAGACCTGGCAACATCATGTAAAGTGGCTTGGCTTTTCAATGTTTGAAAACAGGTATTCAATATTAAATGGCAGTTCTAAGCATGGAAACCTGGAGAATGGAGACAATTCAATAAACTGACATCTGTAGACAAGTACTTGCTGGGGCAGAATTCATTTCGCACAATGTGACATCAATCTACCATATTCCACACTAGCTCCACAGCCAGAATTAGATGTAAATTGACCCATACAAAAAATTGAGAAAGACTGATGGAAATAAGAAAAGCCAGCATCTCCTTTAGCATGCCTAGAGAGTGTAAGTAATGCGAGACTTGCCAATTTTTGCGCCATGGACTAAATGACCAAGAGTCAATCTTCTTCGCTTGGGACACCCGCTTTATGATGTCCTGTGAGATCCTGGTCTCGGAATCACCAGTCTATATGGAGTTAAGTGCAGAATGAAACAGAAGCTGGTTTCCGCCTGGCGTGAGAATGACTCTCGACTTTCCAGATGACATAAGCAGTCCCTATTGGAAGGAACGTTCATAATATGCACTTACCCAACCTATCATGATATTCAGTTTGCTTCCAAGGGGGGTTCGCACACTTTGAATTGCATAAGTACGTAGTGCGGATACAAATCGCTCCATTTGGTTCCTTATGATAGGTACACGTGGATGTCTGAAAAGGTCTTAAGACAAGCCGCGGGGTTTTTGAACACGGTTTTTCTCCTTTTGTAACCAATCGTATCTGACGAATGCGGATATGTATTCTTTGTCAAGTCCTCAATACCGCCCGATTTTCCTATCAACTTGACTTCCCTCGGGTATATAAACACACCAACTCTGATACCACATTAGCACATTATATCATCTTCTTTCAATCCTGAATTTGCGTGTTCATGAGTTCTCAGGTGCGTTCCAATGCATGCCTCTTATATCTTGTCATTCGGATGTCATAGCATTCTCTCAGACGACATATTCACCTTCATGCGTGCGACCGACTCGAAAACGCAAATTATCGCTCACGTCTTTCTCCTCGATATCTTCTAAAATTACTATGAACTTGTTCAAAGCCGAGCCAGCGACCGTGACTCCTCATACCCACTCGTACTCTGCCTATGGGTCATTCACTCCAACGCCCTCTGCCCTTTCGGCTCTACATCAGCTCAAGCGACCTTCAGCGCATTCAAAGTCCTTTCTTATGCGACGCCCCCACCGTATCCAAATACCTCCTCGCCCAGCCGAGGAGGAAAGCGACTCCCCTCTGTCATCCGGTTTCTCCTCGCCATTGATACCGTCTCTTAGTCGCACGGCTTCTATTCCTCCTGATCCATCCACCACTTCGACAAGAACTACGAGTACTGTTGTTGAACTAAATCAGATGCACTTTCGAAAAGGAAGCAATGAGTTGGATCCGATATTTGCAAAACTCGAGAGGAAATCAAAGCTTTTAACGAAGAAAGTCTATTGCTCTACCTGCAACAAAGCTGGCTCCGATTATCCGAAGTGTGGAAGATGTAATGCCATGTGGTGTTCGAGAGAGTGTAGAATGTTCGGAGGGAAGAGACACGTTTGTTCACCTCGGAGCTAAGCATCGCTTATACGATACTGCCCCCTCTGTGTATTTAGCACAGTTGATATTGCTTTCGTGCGCTTCGTTATAGGTTCAAGATATATGTATCCCAAAAGTACTTTAGATTAGGTCGAATTCCATTTACGTGAAGATGATGGGGAAATGACGTGACAAGGAGATCTAGATTCGTAGCCATATGTTGTAGTCGCACGCGCATTAATATGCATACATATACTCACTTGCAGTACTTATGTAACATAGGAATTTTACCGAACCACGTCCACGGGAAAGACTTTCCAAGAGATAACATTGAAGACATCAGTCGGATGTGACACAGCTAGAAAAAAGAAGAAATAGAGCAAAGTCAAGATATAATTGGACATGGGGGACACAATAGGTGCACACGACCACAAATCGCGAACTAGAACTTGATCTTCCTGCCCTGACTAGGGACAATCCCAACTCTTTCCTTTTCCTTCAATTTTCGCTTGGCCTCCCAAGATGGATGCATGGGCTTCTCTTCCATATGTGGTTTCATGGAGTTTCTCACCATTGTTGTTTTCTTTGGTGCCGAGATTGGGGCAGAGGCGGTATGCTGGCCCCATCGTGCAGTAGTCTTTCGAAGAGTATGTGGCGCTGTTTTGTTATCAGCAGCCAGCCTTGTATATCCTTTAAGATTTAAGATAATAATTAGAAGGGTAGACACGGATTGAAGCGAGTACTCCGAACCATTGCGGTCCAAACCCAAAACTTCTGCTTCCTTCTTCTTGTGGTTGGCGTTCTTTCCGAACTTTTTCTCCCATATTCTGTGTAAGCACAGTATCAATCACTGTAAATAGAAAAAGCATCAGGAACACTCACGCTCGGCGAGCCCTCTGACCCCGTCTGTTCTTCTTGATATCAATATCTGCAACCTTGACTTCGCTCTCGCTTAGATCCGAATCGTCTGACTCTCCACGTGTGAAACCCACAGAAAGGGAAGGAAGAAAGGTAGACTGCATTCCGGTAGGTCTCTTGGGCACTTGGGTTAATGGTAGTTTTGGCGTTTTTCGTGGTGGTGGATGGATTGAAAGTTCTTCATCGTCGTCCGAATCGTTGAATGATTCGTTATCTCTATTTCCTGCCGCCGAACCAGATTCCCAACCAGTCTCTCCTTCAGTTTCTTCTTCATCGACTGTACCTGATTCCCATCCCACGTTGTCCACATCTAGAACTCCTTCAAGCGCTTGTCCGCCTTCCACATCTCCGAGAGGTGTCGAGTTGTCAAAAACTGCCTCACTGACATGATCTACCTTCCTTAGCTTCCTGGGTCTCTGAAAAGCTGCTTTGTCCCCTGCAGCCGATTCCCCAGAGATGTCGGGAGGCTGTATTATACACTCTAAGCCACTCACAACGGAGGCGATTCCAGAGGCCAAGATCTTCGAGCTTAGAAGCCTGCTTTGCACCTTCGCTGCATCAGATCCAGGAATAGCTGGGGCCATGTTGGTTACCAGCTCCTTAGAGATAGCAGCCTGGACATTCTCATTTCCATTGAGTATTCGATTCTTAATCAGTTTTGTCTTGAGAGCTGTGGTCGCCACAAGTTCATGATCAAGTTCCTATATTCTAAAGGTATTTGCTTTGAGGTAGAGGTACAACCTGTGACTACCGCACCTTCAGAAGATCAAGTTGCCTTTCTGCCTCTATTGTCTCTTCAGAAGTCCCCGATTTTTTTCTGAACACCCTTATCAGCGAGTTCACGTAGTTGGGTAGAAGCAGTCGCTTACCGGAAGCCTTTGAGTTTCTTCACTAACTTTTGGGTTTCGAAAGCTTTGGCCTTTTTGGCTGCTTTCTTCACCTCTTTCAGGTCGTGATGCTGAAGAGCGTATGAATCATCCTGAGTTCAAAAGGCACATGAGGAGAAAAAATACATACAAGCTTTCCCTCAATTTTAGTACTCATAGCCTAATGTATTTGACAGTCAGAAAATCCACATTCAATGATTGCATGAAGCCAGAAAACCTGCGGAGTCTCATATCTCTTCCGTTTTTGTCCGCGTTGCGATTTACTCTCTTCCATCTTATAGAGGGATGCGAGAATAACATGAACAGAGACTAGCAGGACGATGTGCTGGTACAAAGAATATTTGGGAAGGTACTCGTGTCGCAAGCTGATGGGTGCCAAATGCATATGCTGATGTAATGACTGCCTAAAATGGTATCTGCTCTCCTGATCTCCTAATTTTTCTTCTCTTCAATAAATCCTTACCATACATGTCCGATGATTCACTGGAGGGAAAACGTCTCGTGTCATTTGAAAGGCTTGAAGAATTTCTGGATGTTCAAGGCTCTTGTCTGAAGTTGGATCTATACGAACATCCCTCTGAGGAAGATGACAAAAAAGAGTTCCTCGTCTTCAAACGATTGTTTGATATCGCAAGTTTGCTTCAATTCTATCTCCCAACGAAAGTATCTGATGGTCCTTCAAAAGCTCGATGAATATCAAGAGCAGTCATATCTATTGGATCCTTACCTAGAAGTCATGGTCACACCTGTAGTGAACTGTCTACGGTCGCATGCCAAATCTTCTGTGTCCGATCGACAGCGAGGTTCTCAGGTCAGATTAGAACGATTGTCGACACTCTTGTATAACTATGTCAAATGCCGAGGATATAAAACGATCAGTCAGTGCAGTGCCGTGATAGTGAGAGCTTTCATGACCAGAAAGTAGTCAGGTTCTTTCCTCATGAGATAGCGGATTTGTCCATCGCACTGGAATTTTTATTTCTGCCCCAGGGACTGATTCGGGACTCCAACCAATGGGCTTTACGATATGTCGTACTAATTTGGCTGTCCCTCATCTGCATGATACCATTCGATCTGGCTCAGTTTGATGAAGTTGGAAAGGGTGATCATACTGCTTCCATGATTGAATCTTCCACGAGAGAATTCCTCGGAAAGGCTGGACTCGAAAGAGAAGGTGCCGCCCTGCTCCTCTCACGTCTTTATATTAGGTATGTTCACTCCTAGGATACTAGGATTGAACCACTGACTTCTTCAGGACGGACACAGCAGATCGTTTCGGCCCATTTTTGCGTTGGGCCCAAGCTCGTTTTATCAAAGCAGATGTCGACGTTTTTACAGTCTGTTTCTTATCCAGATTTACTGCTTTTTCCGACTGTGTATTTTTAGGCACTCGGTGTCCTTCAGGTCATTTGCGACGTGGTTAAATCCGGCTCATCTCGTCAGATACAACAAGAATCAACCAGGCTCTTCGCTCTTGCTCAAACTATCGATAGATGTCAGAATTTATCGAATAATAGCGCTATACGGAAATACAAGACAAAACTGTTGTCTCGGGTTGCGATTCGTTCACTCCCGAGCTTGACTCTTGCGTTCCGGAAGGGTAAAAATCAGTCCCCTGTCGGATTTTTGCTTTTAATCACGTTTCAAAGGGCACCTGTTAGTTGGTGAAGGAAACCCAGGCAGGGGGTTTGTCCAACAGGATGATTTTGAAGTCCCTGAAGAGGTAGAAAACGTTTTAGAACACCTCTTCAATGCATTGCAGGACAAGGTCGTTGATATCATGCTCTCATGCCGATTTTAGAAGCTCATCCGTGAGTAGGATACCGTTGTTCGATGGTCAGCAGCGAAGGGAGTTGCCCGTATTTCCGAGCGCCTCCCCCTCGATTTCTCTGACCAGATACTTGAGACTATCATGAGTTTGTTCTCTATTCACTCAATCGCTGCCGCAAGCTTGTATGATCTCCCTGCAATTGCCGAAAGTACATGGCACGGGGCGTGTTTAGCGTGTGCTGAGATGACAAGGAGGGGCCTTGTGTCACAAGCAAGACTTAGCGAACTTATAAAGTGGCTGGCCAAGGTAGTACCACCGGCTTTGCATGTTTTTCAATTGACAGTTCGTATCGTCAGGCACTTTATTTCGATTTGCGAAAAGGGGCTCACTCAATTGGATCCAATGTACGTGATGCTGCGGCCTACGTCATATGGGCACTTGCTCGAAGCCAAGATTCCTCCATCCTCGCACCATTTTCCCACGATCTGGCGCAACGTCTTGTCGCTATAGCACTCTATGACCGCGAAATACACATTCGGAGAGCGGCAAGTGCAGCCTTTCAGGAACATGTTGGAAGGAATGTAAGAATCATTTTCGTCCGTTGAGGACTCAGACAACCCTACTGAACAAATATAAAGAACTTATTTCCCTGCGGCATAGATGTCCTTGGAAAGACTGATTTCTATGCCGTCAGCATACGAAGAAATGCCTTTCTAGTAGCTGCACCTCAGGTTGCTCAGTAAGTTCGTGAAGAAAGGATTGACAAAAATCTGATTTCGAGCTAGACACGAAGAGTATCGGACTTTCTTGTTGAACCATGTCCTTGATGTTACCTTGAGACATTGGGATCCCACGATGAGAGAATTGGGTTCACAGTCACTGCGATTCATATGCCTTGAAAACCTTGACGTTTTGGGTCCCATTGTTATCAAGAAAGCTGTACGCCATCCCGTTGGGCCCGTCATACATTACATTGACATTCATAGACACGCATCTTGGACTCGATTGATGTGTCTGATTTGCACGGTGGGCTGCTCGCATTGTCGGAAATAGCAATTGCATATCGTGAAACTCGTGACTACGGCTTGCGGGAAGTGCACATGCGAGAAGTACTTCGCCCCTATGAACATGTTGTTATCTACTAATCGAAATACTGGTAGATCTTCCGTTGTCTTGGTCATATTCCCTTCGATGTTTTGATTGGCCCCCGTAACGCCATCGTCACTGCTGCCGCGTGCCGTCTTATATCAATCACTGTGACTCTTCCTGAACTTCAGTCGGAGACTACCTCTATCCCCCAATGGAGGAAGATTGTTGATCATGGTCTGAAACATAGGATACCTTCTGTGCAAGAAGCTGGTGCAGATGCCATGGCTTCTGTCAGTCGGCTTGTTGATTGTTCCAGTGACGTCCGAAGATAAGCCTTTTCAACGGCCTCATGTTTTCTTACTCTAATCTGATCATTTAATACATTGATCCGCGAGCTCAAAAACAGTCCACCAGCAAATCAGCAGAACCTTGGGATTATCCTCGGTGCCATCGACTATTCGGTCTATGATAACGCTTTTGTTGATGCAGTAGCATGTATCCTGGAGATTGTCGGACCTTCCGTATGGTTCGCTTTCTTTCTTGTGCATATCAAAACTTACTCTGGCGGAAAAGGTGCCCATTAAAGCAAACATTGAGGTGCGTAGGAATTGTTATAAAGCCATTCCGCGTATCATATCCACAATCGGTGTCGACATCCCTCGTTGTGCGTTTCATTTTTAACATTGTCACTCACTCACATACTGAGTAACACAGTAGATTTGTCGACAGAGGTTCTTGCTTCTCTCTTTGAATGCCTTTTGAATGGATTAGATGACTATTCGACCGACCAAAGAGGAGATGTAGGGTCATGGATCCGTGTCGCTTGCATCCAAAGTTTGACAACTTCCATCGAAGTTCTCATGCGCAATGCCAGGACAATCTCCGCATTCCAAACTTACCTACCTCCTTCATTAATCTATTCTGCTGTCCGTGGAATCTTGAAGCAAGGTGTCGAACGCTTGGATAATGTTCGCCAGGAGGCAGGCGAATGTTTTCTACGCCTTCTCTATATGCCTTTACCGGAAGTGCAAAACTCCACCCGTTGGCAGCTTCCAGGTTCATCGTTCTTAAAACAATTGTTCGAAAGGTAATGCGAACATCTTTTTGATTAAAATAGCTAAATAAGAGTAACTTTTAGGGATGATAGTGTCGGTTGGAATGAAGCCTCTTGGCTGTTCCCGAGAGCTGTCCGGTTGCTGGACATACCCGAATATCGCTCTTCCGTTCTGTCAGGTCTCGTGTTCGGCCTGGGCAGTAAGACGGAGAGTACCGTAAGGACAAGGATTTCTCTCTGCGATCGTTGAATTCATGCCTTGGTGCAGTCTCGACCTCTAGCAGCCAGTCTAATATCCTATGTCAAGTTACTCCCAATCACAAGCGAAGACCAAGGATATGACCTTCATACTCTGGTGGAAGAGCTTACTGCTCGAGCCCAGTCCAATTTAACCTCAAATACAATAGTGCTGCCAGTCTTGCAGACCTTCAATATCTTACTTGAAGGGGATGCTTTGAATAAGATTTTCGATGATCCCATGGGATCTAGGAGGTCCTGAATCAACCGTTTTCTGGTTTCGATTAACCAACGTGTTCTTTTTTAGCTTGCACCAGCTCCTGGACGTGGTCACAAGAAATATATCTCGCATCAAGAGTGTACCACGGATTCACGAGTGCATGAAAATGTAAACCAGCTTCAACAGAATCTTCTGACAAGCTCTAACACTAACCCTAGTACTGTCCATCTCCTACGTTTCAAGGCGGTATTTGACGCTTGTGTATTGAGATTGTCTGACTTTCTTGGCCACCAACTTCCCAGTGTACAGATCTTTTCCCTATCGTAACTGTCACCGCATCATTGGACTGATAGACTCACGTCAACAGATTCGGAGTAATTCAGCTGAATTCATGTACATCTTCTTGCAAGGCACGGATCTTGGTATCGATACGGATGTGGTGGAAGAAATCCTGCTTGAAACCGAATGGTATTTTTCCTTATATCACCCTTGAGCGCAATGATGATCTATCCATCATTTTAGGTCTTCTGCAAACAATACGGTGATAACAGAAGCGGTAGCTCAAGTCGGGAGACTTCTCACTGAATGATCTATCACAGTAATCTTTGTATAGATCCACCTTTCTCTGAGTGTAGACTCTTCGTTTGTGCAGCAATAGCGGATAGTCAATAGCTGTGTCTGAACTTGTTCGAGCTCAAGTATGCATGTCTCGATAGAAGGATGCAAGAGTCCTTGATGCGATTTTGAAGCACTTCTCATCAAGGTTTCCATGAATTTCCATGTTGATCACCACCGACTTGTAGCGCTTAAATCGAGTAAAATGTGATATCATCAATAATTTATCCATTTATCAGTCGTGAGAATTTGACTTGTTAGTTGTTACAACGTCAGTACCTCTCCAGATTCACGTCAACAAGGTAATACATCCCTGCAGGGCACTTGCTAAAACGCAAATCCTGTTATAGCAGCCCAAAGTGTGAAACATGGCGGATGCTCGACTCAGCGACCGGGAACTGGCGCAAATCAACGCTGCTGCAGTAACGCGAGAGTACACAGTCAAACCTCATCTTGGTATGTTTATAATCTTGCCTGTGAGCTCAGCCAACGAATCCTTCTCGAAGACTATAGAACCGTTTCTGCAATCAATGGGTGTGTATGCCTCTATCTATGCCTTTCCGAAGCCACTGCTAATCTTCGCAACTTACGAAGCCCCCTCGTTGTGCTGGACAACGTCAAAGTATGCGTTATGCTCCGATCTGTACGGCATGAATGGGATGAGCTAATGAATATTGGCTAGTTCCCGTCGTATAATGAAATTGTTCAATTGACTTTACCTGATGGATCGAAACGTGGTGGGCAGGTGCTGGAAGTTCAGGGCAAGAAGGCCATCGTGCAGGTCTTTGAGGGAACCTCTGGTGTTGACGTCAAATCCACCCATGTTGAGTTCACTGGAAGCAGCATGAAACTTCCCGTCGCCGAGGATATGTTGGGGCGTATATTCAATGGTTCCGGTAACCCGATCGACAATGGACCAAAAGTATTTGCCGAGGACTATCTGGACATTAACGGTGAGTTGAAATGTCTATTACATGAGCTATTCACCGACTTTATTTCATGGAATAGGCTCTCCGATCAATCCATACTCGCGCATATATCCCGAAGAGATGATTCAGACCGGTATATCAACAATTGACACTATGAATTCAATCGCTCGAGGGCAAAAGATCCCTATCTTTTCCGCTGCGGGTTTACCTCATAACGAAGTGAGTAAAGCTCCTGTTTCTGATAAGCATCCGCATTAAGTCCCTTAGATCGCGGCGCAAATCGTGCGTCAATCAGGATTGGTGAAGCGGCCCACGAAGGACGTTCATGATGGTCACGAAGATAACTTCTCCGTAGTATTCGCTGCTATGGGTGTTAATATGGAGACTGCTCGTTTCTTTAAAGAAGACTTTGAATCAAACGGCAGTCTTGATCGCGTCACCTTATTCCTGAACTTGGCCAACGATCCCACAATTGAGCGAATTATCACCCCACGTTTAGCACTTACCACGGCTGAGTATTATGCATACCAGCTGGAGAAACATGTCTTGGTTATCTTGACCGACATGTCGTCGTATGCTGATGCTCTACGTGAGGTAAGAGCGTGTTCTTCTTCCTTGAGGCACTGGAGCATCCAACCAGATCACATTAGGTCTCTGCTGCTCGAGAGGAGGTTCCTGGCCGTCGTGGTTATCCTGGTTACATGTACACTGATTTGTCCACGATTTACGAACGCGCAGGACGAGTGCAAGGAAGGAATGGTTCTATCACGCAAATTCCCATTCTCACAATGCCGAACGATGGTAATTTGTACGTTTTTCATTCATTTGGAAGGTCTGACCAAAAAACGCCGTACAGATATTACGCATCCTATTCCCGATCTCACCGGTTACATTACTGAAGGTCAGATCTTCGTAGATCGACAACTATACAACAGACAAATATACCCGCCCATCAACGTGCTGCCCTCTCTGTCGCGTCTAATGAAGAGTGCCATCGGAGAAAAACTCACAAGAAAAGATCATGGTGACGTATCAAATCAACTGGTGGGTATAATCAAAATCTATCATAAACCAAACTCATGGCTGTCCTAGTATGCCAAATATGCCATCGGAAGGGATGCTGCTGCCATGAAAGCTGTTGTTGGCGAGGAAGCTCTTTCACAGGAGGATAAGTTGGCCCTCGAGTTCCTGGATAAGTTTGAGCGTCAGTTTGTTGGACAAGGTTCGTAGCTGTACCCATTCATTCCTGCTCCTGACACCGAGGCCTGGATTTCTTGCAGGAGCATATGAGTCTAGGACCATTTTTGAATCTCTCGACCTGGCATGGTCTTTGCTCCGCATCTTCCCTAAGGAGCAACTGAACCGGATCAACCCCAAGATTATTGCGGAGTTCTATGGTCGCAAACCTACCAAGAAACCTATCAGCGGTGCCGACGCTGATGCACATGATGACGCTAAGCCAGATGAGAAATTAATTGATGCCTAGATATATGAATACCGATACGCCAGCACTGTTATTTCATTTGTAAATGATGCATTTCTTTCAGTGACCTCTCATGGAATACTTGTATGTAGGATCCTCTCCTACACGGGGCAAATTAGACGTGTGTGGCGTTCTGACCGACTATCTTCGGCACCCAAGGGCCGGTCATAATCGCCAAACCACAGACACTGCTAGTCACTGTATTGGCAACCTAAAATGAATGACTATGAGCTAATGGATTAGGTCTGATGACTATGTCTAAACCACGTTGGCTTGGACAGCTGCCATATGGTATATCATACGGCTTATCATCCGTTTGTAGCGGCTCCAACAATGTAATAAACAGGTAAAGAAGACAAAAAAGGGTTATGTGTTCTGTTTTAAGATGAGAAAAAAATACACAGAGTACGAGATGGATGGAAAAGCTTCGCAGGTCTACCGAGACGGCTTAGCGATGATCCGATGTGCGTGTTAGGGACCGGCGTATGTGCGTGGGCCATATGTCAGCGACGAATGTATTGAGACAGACGATGAATTGTCTTGTTCATCTTGTTGGCCATATGGTCCCACAATTGTGGGATTTATGTATTGTATGTAAAAAACACATGCATAAGCGGGATTGAGAAATTAAAGTCGGCAGCATGATTGGCAACGTTTAATATCCAGTATTGGTATGGGGTAATCGCCGCATTGGGCCAAGGCGAGTAAGAGAAGACTATGGGTACTTTACTCCCCAAGGACAAAGCAAACTTCACATGCTTTAAATGGACATTGCGAACCAGAAAAGGACGAGTAAAGCGCAAGTGTGAGGCACATGGAAGGACTACTTGGCCATGCTTGGTATGGTGTAAACCGGCGTGATTTCTCCGGAAAATAGTGAGGAGGAAAATTGGAGAAAGAAAAGCCGGAATAGGTGGCCGTGAATTGAATGCATGTCTGGCTGGGCTCGGGGAGTGCCACGATCATGTCCGCGAAGCGAGAAGAGTGGCAATACGGTTTGGAATGATACTCAGGCTCTGGACTGGACATGCATGTGTGTACATTCATGATCTGGGCACAGTAATCAAATGGATGCGGGCGGTGTGCGGCATGGGTGCTGAAAAGGGGAGAGTTGGAGAAATCAAGGGCATGTCACGGCATGAGAAGATCGCGTGGAAGATTGGACGAGTTGTTGTAGAATTTGCCACCGCCATGTGTTCCGCTACTTATATAGTCCCCGCGACTGTTCCCCGCTGCTTAAATACCCTCGCGACTGTTCCAGTCCCCGCTGCGTTGAGCCCCTGTCTTCCATTCCTGCGAAGGAATGCACGACTCTGTCAAGCGCAAGTCCCCGCCCGACGACATGCCCCACCCTGCCCCCCTCCTCCCCGACTGGCCGCCTCCCCCGCATGCCGCAAGCCCCCTCTCCGCAGAGGTCGTCTTCAAGCGTCCCAGGCTCGACAAGATCCAGACCGGCCTCCGCAGGCGCCCCCCGCTGCCACGCAAGTCCCCTCTCAAGCCTCGTCCTCCCCCCACCCCCCGCCATGGCAGCGACATCGAAGACCTTGGCATCGTTTCGGCGGCCGATCCAGGTCCTTCCAGTGGTTCTCTTCTCCGTTTGCGTCCGGCACCGAACACAGTTGATCCGTCATCTCCGTCTGTCGTCCCCTTCTTCCCCATCGACACTAATTCAGTACACATTCCATCCCCTCATCCCTTGGTGAACCGCCAGACGCTCAAGGAGCTCGATCTCGATGTCATTCTTCGCAATCCGCAACTCCGTGCGTTTCAATTTGACGTTTGTCCGCCCGCGATTATCTAATCCTGTCCAGGTCACGACCTACTTTTCGACCCAGGTCTCCAGTTTCGTCCGACATGTAGTCGTCGGAAACGTAACATGTGCGAGCGCTACTGGGCTGCGGTGATCCAGGAGGTTGAAACAGGCTGCACCTGCGTGTCCTTTGACTCTCAAAGGAAGCCTCATTCTGTCGTTTGTGCCTGCTCACAGGTCCCCCAACCCCCTTCTCAGCCTATAGTCGCGTATTCGTCTGCTTTGAACGTTCTGACGCTGCGGATGCCTTCTCGAATCCGTAACCTTCTTACAGAATTCCTGGAAGTCTTGCTTCTTGTCATACAGCCTCTTTCGAATGTATCCGGCATGTACGTGAATCCCAGCACGTTGAAATCACAGATCCAGGAGCATTCCGCTCAGGCAGCATATGTTCGTTCTATTTTCGACCCAGCCCTGATCGAACAAGAGCTTAAGCATGAGTTATTTGATCCGTCTGGCCTCTTTTCCGCTATCGGTGCAATCTTAAAAGGTCACTGTGCGCCAATGCGGGATCGTGCTGTGGAAGCAATGGTACAAGTAGCCCAGAGCTGTGCACCTGGCGGGACGGGAGGAAAGCGCGATGCGGTCATTGCTGTCAGGATGTGCCTCGAGATACTTGAGCTCATGAAACTGGTACAGTCTGTAATCCACTCATTACTCAATCCCTCTGACTTTCTCTAGGATATTGCAAACCATCAACTCCAAATGTTACGCCCATTCCTCATGCGCACTTCGGGGCAGTTTGAGCTCAAGGCATTCAAAACTCGCAAGGAGTGCTCGCTAAAGCTGACTCGCGAGTGGTTACGCCTCGCTCATGCCGATCTCCTTTCTCGCGAGAACATCCCACACCCCAAATACCCGTCAAACAGCATTCAGTATAATACTCTTCCTCGGAATCAACAAACTTATCTTGCCGTCCTCAAAGGTATGATAGACTTGATCTTTGATCCACCGGAACCGTCATCCGCATCAACCTCACCATCGTCCTCTTCACCGCCTCCCACACCAGTATTCCAGTGTACAAGTCCCACCTCACCTCGCCTGTCTGATCCTCCAGAAACTGTTTATCTAGACAGTGCACGACTAGCGGTCCTGAGTGCCGATGCTGCAGATGTTACAGCCATCTACATGTTTCTGCTTCTATATCGACAACTTGTTCACTCAGAATCAAGTGATTCTCCCATTTCTCCGCAAGATCCCGCGAAAATAGGGAGCGTCGACCTCTTACGATTGAAAACTGAGATTCGCGATATCGGTTCCGCTCGTCTCGGATATTGTTTCTTCTCTCGACTTGCGTCTGACGAGGCTGAAGGCCCTCGAGAGAAGGATGTGGACAAGGAGAGGATCGCAAAACAGGATATCGTCCTGCAGGTTGCTAAACGAGCCGAGGAGGCTCGTAGTCCCTCTGCTCCGCCCTCACCTGTCAGCAAAGCCCCAAGTGAAACTATGGTACAGGTTGCCCAGCGATGGGCGGACTCTAATATTCATCCTGACTCGTCCTTGTGTACCATGCTTCGGCGGCGCCTACGAGACGTAGTCTTCAACTCGGTCGTTGCTCAAGCGTACCCCGGCCGCGATTCTATCCCTGGAAAACTGACCAGCATCGATTTCCTTTCTTGCATCCAGAATGGGTCCACACAAGCACCCTCAAATCTCATTACTGGTATGGAGCCATTAGCCGAAGAAATTCGGGCACTCGCGGAAAAGATTTCTCGTCTGGCTCTCATTCATCTCAACGCCTACTTGCCTCTTTATGAGCAGGAAGGTTTCATCGTTTGAAGCACCTTGGTGCATCATGCATCTTAGACAATGCAATGTAATTTTATTCACGGATGCCGTTGGTCTCCATCCTACACATTCCTTGCCTTTCGCTTGCCATCTTGGACTGAAACACATTTACTCTAGTATTCTCATTCGACACAAATTGGCGCCTATATTTTATGCCACGATATCCTACACCTGTCGTACGAGTAATCGCCCACTGTATTGAGTAATATCCAACTACGTGGTGCATGCATTGAAATTCGGTGACTTCCTTTCAGATCACCTTGAAAGGAATAAGTAGCCCTGCAGAGGGTGTGCGTGAGAGCCTTGCTACTACCACGAAGGCCAAGAGGGGATGGAGATGGCGGAGCGGCTAGACGCGAGGTACGATAAACATCAAAAACGTACAAAAGAGGACTTGGAGATTCAACAATTAACAAGTGTGCACCTATCAGGCATTCGGCCTTTGACTCGTGTGTGATAATGTTGGTGTGGACACACAACGTCAGTTCAAGAATTTATCAGCTTTCCCAGAAAAGCTATATTTACATAACGTTTACCAGACGTCAATTGCATCATGATCAGATATTATTACAAGCGAGGTGAAAAGAGAAATGTGGACTCCACCGTGCGTGTTCTTGGTTTTTGAGATTGCTGATCTTCATTTCAGTCTTGATTTCTACTTTGTCATATGTAACTTCCTGTGTGTGCAAAAGCCTTCCGGCCCGCTTTTCCGAACAGAAATGACCACGCCTGACTGCAGCTGTGAATAAGGACCACGCGGTTATCCATACCCCTATTTATGACGCCGAGCCGGTGTGAAGTGCTGAGAAACTCATTTTTCACCAGCGAGCCTGCGATCGAGACGAAAACCATATGACGACGCCAGCGACCCTCATGCTAGGCGATGTGGATCGTTCCAGTGGCGGACAACCTTCCCGCTTGACTATAATCAATGCCATACTACCATCTGGTGACAAGGATCTATCGTCCAAGCTTTGGCGAATAGAGTGTCACAGTGGCCGGGTCCAAAGAGTTTCTTTGCAACTTCACACCATCGACATCCCCAATGAGCAAACGATCGATGCAGGTGGTAGCCTAGTACTGCCTTCGTAAGTCCACTCCATGTGCATTTATGGATCATGACTCCGGCTGAAATTGCCAAGATTATGCCATTCACATATACATCTTGATAAGTGCTTCATTCTCGATAGGTGCGAAGTTAACACTGGGTATGGTGATCGAATTATGGACCGAGTATAAATCTGTCTGATTCACAATTTCATGTCAGCCTCTTTAACGAGGCTTTGGAAGTGACTGGGCGGGCCAAGGCAGCGTTCCCCTTGAATCCAGATGACCTCCATGTCCGAGGCGCGAGGCTCATACGTGAGAGCGTCCAATACGGCGTGACGTCAATGCGTGCTCACGTCGAGGTCGACAAGGTCGTTGGCTTCGCTTGCTTGGACACTGCTCAGGCACTGCAAAAGAAATTCGAGAAGGTCTGCGACGTCCAAATAGCAGGTGAACTTTCTTCTGAGGATGTCCTCGGGCTTTCTCATTGATCAGCGTTCGTGATGCGTTCCTTTAATTTCAGTTTTTGCCCAAGAGCCTCTATTCGACGCCCCAGGTGACACACATCCCGGACAAAATTTTACTTTGCTGCATCAAGCCTTAAAAAGAGATGGAATAAACGTGATTGGTTCTGCACCATACGTCGAGGCCACAACGGAGCAGGCGAAGATGAACATAGCCCTTATTGTGGCTGCGGCCTATGAAAATGGAGCGCACGTCGATTTCCACCTTGACTATAACCTTGACCTTTCATTAGAACCACTCATTTACGAAGTCATTTCGCAGGTCAAACGGATAGGATGGACCGTTGCTCCTGGCCAGACCTATCGGCGAATCACCATCGGCCACGCGACACGACTTCAGTTGTTCGATGAGGAAGAGTGGCAGAGACTTGCAGAAGCTATTAAAGACCTGCCTATTACCTTGGTCGGACTACCGCAATCCGACCTCTATATGCAAGGCAGGGACGATTACGAGAAGCCTTTGGGAGCTCCACGAAGCACGTTGCGCGTGCCTTATCTTCTGAACAAGTATGGAATCGAAGTGGCGATGAGCGTCAACAATGTTCAGAACGCATTCACACCGCAAGGCTCTCTAGATCCACTGATGCTCTGCTCGCTGGGTGTTGCCCTATTTCAGACTGCGGCTCCCGCCGACATCGAAGCCCTTGTTGTGGGTTGCTTATTGACTAAAATTTGCAGCGTAAGGATCACTAATATAGCTTTGTTCAGCGGTCTGTGACTTTGACGTCGAAGCTGGCCCTTGGATTCGATAAAAGTGACGGCAGGTGTCTGTTCCCAGCACTCGGCGACCCCGCGGACTTTGTCATCCTCCATGGGACTCACTCGACACAGTCAGCAGTCCTCCATCCTCCTTTCGATCGCACGGTTATACGCGCTGGCGTTGTCGTGTCACGCAAGCGCTCATTCTCATGGCTTCTGGATGACTGAGATGAAAGTATCAACATGAAGACCTTCAGTAGGCAATTTCCATGTGTCAGGCATTTTTCCTGTTTGAGGAGTGTTAACTTGGCGACGCTAAAATTTCATTTATACGACAGGACATCGGGTAAGTACGGAAATGATTTATCGTGATAGCTAGACATGAGACGAACAGGAATATGAATACAAACAAAAACAAGTACACTGAGTACAGATGCATGGAGTTACAAGGATTGACAGTCTACCTATAAATGACTTTATGCGAAATGAGCGTCCAGCGAAAACGTTGGAGAAAAGCCAGACACTTGACAGAGTCTGAAAAGGTGATAAATATAAGCCGGCAAGTAAGGAAAGACAAGACAGCATAAAGGTCACTGAGGAATAGCCAATATGATACCGACGACAATCCAGCTGATGACGAATGCAATCAAACATGAACGCACAACAATCTCCCATTGAGCGCGTACCACGACAGGACTGAGGATTCGAGTGAGAGATGTAAAGGCAGGTACAGCTCTTATCTCTCTAAATTGTTTCTTGATAGAAAATGCGTTCTGGCGGCGTCGACTTGGACGCGCCGTGGTGGTAGGTCGGGCCACTGATTCTTCAAAATTGCTTCTTCCAGACTCAGGGTCAAAGTCTTTTTCATCGTCGAGACCGGCTGAGGTAGCAGTTTCGCGACTGAGAACGAGCCGTTTTTTGGGTATGCATCGTATTTGAAGCTGCTCGAGGATCGTTGTAGCGGTCACTTTCGAAAGTGGAGGAAGGTCAGACTTGATTTCAACAATCTCGTGATCTGAGTTGGCCAACTTGACGCCAACAGAGCGATAGCGGCCCTTCGCAGGCCGAGGAGGAAGAGCGTTGAAATTAAAAGGAGAGATGGGTTGTCGTTCTTGGGGAAGGAATTTCGGACTAACTTCCTCGAGGTCGATAGTGGAGTCATAAGGATGAATAAAGGCAGCGGTGGTCGCAAACGAACAATCCTCCTCGTTCTTCTCGTTGAAAGCGAAGGTAGGTTCAGCCCCACTGGGACTATAATAGGGATCGTTGTCTACAGACTCAGTCTCATAGTAGGCACCGGATATTTCTATACGCAAGTGAGAATCAGATGAACACGATGTCTCACTCCCTGAACTTGAATAGGACGAAATTGATGACATTGTAGATGTGCGCGTCAGGCAATTGTCGACAATATGTGCGAGGGGCGGCGGTGAAGGTGCTACAAGAGTGATTGGTGTAGAGGGCGAAAGTGGTGTCGGGCTTGAAGGAGGAGAAAATAAAGGTAAGAAAGAAGCTTTGTCCAGCGGTCGAGGTTTAGATATCGGAGGTCGCTCGAGCTCGAACTTCCGGAGCTGACGTAGGTCGCCAAAGATATACACGCCAAGACAGATGCCGTTGAGTGCCGCCAGCAAGATACTGAGTCCTATCCATAGGCCAGGGAAAACTGCAATACGGTCCCATCGAGAATATCCTTTCATGAAGATAACAGCCATAGGAGGAACAAAGCCTATTATACAGAACAAGATACCAGCGATGATACCGCACAGAGCACGATTATTGCCTACATTAGTAAGCTGTGCACTGAGGAAACGTTCGAGAGACTGCTCTAACATCCTCGTAACTTCTCCTGAGACCTGATTAAATACCAACGGATCGGGGTGATTGGAGAGGTCGGTGGTGTGGAAAGGGGCAAGGATATCGGAAGGTATATCTAGCTCATAGACAGAATTGGGCATGAAGAAAGTTTGCTTAGCTCGCGCGTAGAACAAAGATAAATTAGAGGTGCTGGGTGCAGGCGCTCGGTCCTGCAGATATCGAACGGTCTGCCTCCTTGCCTTGGATGCAGCGGCCCATTGGTGGTACTTCACGGTGTATTCTTTGAGCCAAAGAATGAAGTATCTGACTGATGATATGTGAAATCATCGCCGAGTAGAGGGAAAGCTACGCACAAGTTTTCTGGACAGTCTTCAACATGCAGCAACCATTCCTGATGACGCAATGGTTTTTCAGGACGTCAGTACGTTTGATGCTGTCAAAAAAATCACCTCAAAATCTTTCAAGCCTGCATAAAAAATGTTGGATCATTCAAGAAACAGAACACGAATGGAAACCTACCAAGAGGTGGGAGATGTTTTCTGTTCAGAATATCCTCAAGGCGGATTTGAAGTAGAGGCGTTACTAAATAGAATTTGAGGACATCCTTTAATTAACAAACAAGAGCTCTATTTACCGCCGCAGGACCTGACTTTACCAACGGCAGGGGGAGGATTGCAGATACGGAACTGACGACAAGAAGATGAATGAATATTAATGCGGATGCAAAATTGCACACACAGGTAATGAGAGCAGGGAGGTAAGAGTAGGGCGGTACGTCCTTGGCTGGGTCTCCGGTCGGTGGTTAGACATGGGGGCAAAAGGGAAGAAGTAGACTGGAGGGTGGAATATTAAGAGAAGTCCATGGCGTAGACTGACAGGACACGAGGATTCTTATTCGATCAACAAATAGCCTGACAGTTGACTTCTCGCGCCAACTGGGATAAATAACCCTGGCCATTTGGGAACCGAATAGCCAATCCTGCCCCCGGACCCTTCTTCACAGCGCCGCAAATTCTGCAGCCCGCTTAACGTCGGACACTTGCCCTGTTCAACACCGCTTCCGAACACGCCTAATGAGCAGGTCGAAGGCCATACAAATTGCCCAAGGCGCAAGAAACTATTTGACTGTGAAGAGGAACTTTCGGCGCTTGCTTGAACGTTCCGGGTCAGTCAGGAACAATCGTTTCTCAGTACAGGACTTTATTTTCAGAACTCCTGCGATCAATCGTTTTGTTCATCCTCAAGATACTTAGAATCTTTGCTTCTAAGAGAGCTGTGTCTGAAAAGCTACATGCTCTAATATGCTTACCTAGTGCTCACAAAATGTCAAGCATTCGTGGTCCTACACATACATTCTCTATTTCTCCGTCATCGGAGTCCTTTAGGTCGATGATGGAGGCCGATGCTCCAGCGGGCGGGAGCTTCTGTTGTTCATTCTTGTCAAATAATGATAGCAGTGCCAGGATGAGATGTCCTCGTGTCCAAGGTACTGAGACTTGTGTTGTTTTCAGAAAATTTCGTGCGTTAAGATTTGATGCCAATATGAAAGTGATCCACGAATAGAACTTGGGTCAATAACAATAAGTTTTACTTATGGGAACCGAGTGCCAAATATTGATGTTAGACAGTAGGTTCCATGGCCAAGACTTCGATGTAAGGTGACTAATGAAATAATTCTGAGCGCGAAACATAAGAGCTATTGATCCCGCGGGGAAATACCACTACTTATGACTGCAATTCTGCTCGAGTAAAGTATTTCCGCTACAGAGGCAGAAAGTGTAGTCATCGAGGTCTTCGCATTTATCGTTGCACCCGTCTGCCACGCAAGGCACGGAAAATGGATCTTCCTGGCAAGCGTCTTCTCACTGTTACTGAAACGAGCTCTACTTGAGTGAAGTCAGCCGACACATGATCTATTCTTGTTCGACCCCAAAAAGTAGTCATCATTCCAATCTACCCTTGCTTCAAAAAACTCGACGATGATGTGCCAGTATCCAATCAATCCAGGTTTGGCCTGGAGTATTTTACGTCGTGGAGGGGACATGTACTTGACGGGCAGTAAGGTCGTCAACAACGGCTATATTGGACGCAAAATCCGAGTTCTCCAGATCCAAGTCTTGCAAGAAGGACGCAGGGTTGGTAGCTTTGAGTAACCATAAATCGCCGAATTCCACATTGCTAACATTGGCTCCATCCACGCCGCTGACCAGAGGCTGGCTTCCCCCTTCGGCTCCAATCAACACACTCTTCACACTCTTGACGTGAACGTTAGTGATCGGTCCAACGCCTTCTTTCCCATTTTCAATAAACAGTGCAATCCACAAGCCTACCATGCCGTTAAGATGGCTGGTGGCGTAGCTGGCCGATTTGATGAACGTATTCTCGAAAGTGACATTCGATGCGATCCCATTGCGCCCCTAATTATACTTAGATGTGCTTAAAAGTTACACATAAAGTTTTAAAACTTTACTTCTTGTGAATTCCCATGCCAACGGCAAAATCATATACCGTGCTGTTGAAAAATTTGATGTTGGACATGTCGGACATTGTTCCCTGTCCGACTTTGAAGCAATAGTTGGTTTGTCCGATCCAAATAGTTCTGAAAGAGAACGTCCGCGAGGGTCGTAAGGCTCCAGGATAGGTCGGGACGGTATCAGAGGGCGGCTTGGTCGCTTTTGCCGTAAAAGTGTCCAAGAGGGAGAGGGCAATTGCGTTGCTGACGCGGTAACAATATAGATTGATAAAGTTCAGTCAGTTTGACAAAAGTATGACGAGACTAGAACAACGAAGTCTTATTTTTGAGACTATACGAAGTCGATAAACAGAGCCGTTCTAGATGGAGCCAAGCCTGTTTAGGGAGGATAACGGAGACGGTCGTGGAGGAAACTCACATGCATCATGTCTTCGATACGATTTCAGACTTTCGAGTTCTGAATATCAATGGAATTGGAGTGCACGATATTTAGAGCGGTGCTTCCCGACTCGCGTAACACGGTACCATCCAAGACAACAGGACTCATGAGGACTGGTACAATGATATTTTGCGCAAATGATGCGTCCTTATACACATATGCATTGACATCAATTCGCTCCGTCCAAAAATCTTGACATCAGTAGAATTGTGCGCCGTGGAGATCCAAAAAATGCCAGAACGACCCTCCGCATCATTATCCCTCATTATCCCAATCGTGCGTGTAATCCTGTAGGTCACCCGCGAAGCGCAGAACAGCTCCTGGTGCAAGGTAAAGAGAGGTTTTCGAGGGAGGACAAGGTTGCCAATGAGACCTGTATCATGCCGCCCAGCAGGAACGCAAGTAGCTCCTCATGATCTTCGGATTGCGTCAAGTATTTCCGGAAGCCCTATGCCGATGCTATGAGACAGCAGTTCAGATGCATATCTCAAAAGAAAATTTACCCTCTGCAATGTTTTCTTGATGCTCATCTTTTGTGCGTTCACGAAGCTACCGACGGCGATCTCTATCGTTCACTCACACATATTCCCACAGTGCCATCTTTGCACTAGCTTCCGCCATTGGTATCATGCTTTCAAGGTGGCAAACCGTTATTGGGTATGAACCTGTGGCCGTGGATCCACGCCGCAGATACGCAAAGAGCTTTGAAAATTTTTCCTGGTCGAGGTCATACAACTTGGGTTAACCTCCTCTCGCGCATACATCATGTAATTGCGAAGTACGTCCTGGCGAATGACCTGATAGGGAAGTGTCATCGAACAAGAGTTCCCGCAGGGACAAAGATACATGATACATCTTTGTCGACTGAGGTTGCAACATTCATCTCGTCATCTCCTGGTCAAACTTTGGATGACTCCTCAGACGACTTCCAACAACGAATCGCGCAAGCAGCTCATTCATAACAGGAACTACCGTGTCTTTCACGACGCATAACACATCAAACTGAGACAGGTGTACTTTCACCGAGATTTCTTATACGTTGACCGTAAAAGACGCCCTGTTTATCAACGTATGTCATTAGAAATTCACGGAAGTGCCGAACGATGAAGCACCGGACACGTTCATTCACAAGCCATTCAACGATCGACTTGGCCTTGATATTACTACGTTGTTCCAGTGACATTTTCTCAGTCCAGGTCAGTCGGAGCTTCCTAGAAAGCAAGCAGAATCGCTCACGTCCTCAATACCGTCCATATCATCCATATCACGTCCGCTGATCATAGGCTCTTGTACGGGTCTTCACGCGGGACATTCAAAGCTCATCATCCGTGACATCGTCTTCATCCACGTCATCGTCACTACCGAGAAAAGCAGGAGCACGGCTACGACTTGCGGCACGTAAACCTCGTTTTCCAGTCCGAACCCTAACGATCACGACGCGCCGATTCGGCAGCAAGACGAGCCTCAGGTGAATTCATCGAGGTCTTCGTCATCGTTGATGCCGGCATTTGAATACCTATCTAGGACTTCATTGGGTGCATAGTCTCTGTTTGGGGATCATTCAAATAATCGAGTCAAGGCTGCCAAACGTATACACTCTTCAAGGTTGTCGCCACAAAGATCCTCTCCTTCCTCTTCTTCATCACCTTATGCATCTCGAACCGCATCGTGGTCGTCTATGTCGTCATCTGTATCTGAAAACGGAACGGGAGGAGACGAGAGGGGTAGAGACGAATCTGAGTCGCGACGAGTGAGAGTAGAGCGTAGTGGGTACGAGCCGCGTTTGGAGGCGCGGACCACTGGCGTATGGAGCCTCTGGGTAAGTTTGGCTGCATAGACAGCGGTTAGGAAGAAGAAAAAAGAAAAGAAAAACACGAACCATTGGCGATGGAGGGAATGGAAGACACGCGACGCGCGAACCTCTTTAGCGGAGTTTGAAAGCGCGCATCCATTTGTACATTATTAGCACAAAGATAATACTACTTACAGATTATTCTACAGTGGGGTCTACTACCTCCAGCCCAGCAGAGAGGGGTTTTGGATAGTTTTTCAGTGGTTCTCTGCACCAAAACCATCAACCAAGTTCTATGCATGTGACAAACTATGCGATACTGACTCGCGGATGTCCCAAATGTCTTCACTACTTTTTGTGAGCCGCCTGTGTGCCCACCATTCTGCACGCCGAGAAATCCACAAGTCACGTCGTTCCTCTGGATCCAGGGATTTGAGACTGAGGCAGAATTTAAAATCTTCAAACTTGGGCCCACACACCGGGCGTTCCCCATATCGATAAATGGACTTGATCTGGTTGCGAATGACTGCAACTGGTCAGGAATATGCAACTCTATGATGACAGCGGGGCGCACCGCTACAGGACAAATTCGTGTCAAACAGGCTGATGCAGCCAGGAATGTCTTCGGCTGTAGGGTAAAGGGCACGAAGGTTCGCTTCCTCTTGTCGAACGGCTGTCTGAAAGTCCAATTTCGACATTACAGCGACTATGCTATTTCGCGCAGTCGCAACAGTGGACGAGTAAGCTTCCGATTGGATTAGTCAGCAACATTGACCAGGACTCTCGAAACAAAGAAAGCACCTAGTCTATTCATTTCGCCTACTTACGCTTTATTATTCGATCTGTCTATCTACTTCTCAGCGAGGTAGTGTCACCTGAGTTACTTACTAACGTAGTTGAGAATATAATTCATTCATTTCTTAACCTCCAGGTCGTAACCTAGGATCTTGGGCAGGAAACATACCGCATTCAAACAGTGCTCCATTTTGCTTTTGTTTGCCATTGTCTGGATCCTTGTAGTACCAAGTCTTGTGTGCCATGGCATCCAATTTATACTGCAAAAAAGTAGTCCAGCTGACTTGCACCTACCATCCACTCCAGAGAGATTTCCTTGTGATTTGATCTGGTCTGACTTTTATCATGCGTCCCTGACGACATAAATCTGTAAACCCAACAAGAGGTTGACACAGATTAAGGCTTAATGATGTGGTCCGTCAAGATTGCAGGCCTGAACATACCGGTTGATGTTCCCCTTCATACCTGGCCAAAAGTAAGTCCAGTGACGTGTATTGCTTGCACCATCAGCTGCTCAAGACCATCTACCTGACAGGACAGTTCCTTACAATGCTCCTGCACATTATTTATTGGGTTCTGGTTTCAATTCCCAAGTAAGGCTATATATAATCTTGTCCTTGTCAAATATTTCTCAGGTTGTGTTGTCCTTGAAATTCATGGAACTTCAGAGAGCTGTCATCATTGAAGCTGTTCATTTCATCATGGGTGTCCCTGCGCAGTATGTACGGACTTCTTGAGCTCTTCTGCAAAGACATTCTAAAAAACCACACAAGAACTGGACCCTATATTAGATTTCCCGATCACAAAGCTCTTGCCTTTGGGCCTGGCATCAGGACTCTGGATGGACCCAGTTTCTGACCTGGTCACTGGCAAGCTAGATACATGGATGAATGAAACCTCAGTCATCCTGATCCATATTCCTGGCTACGTATATGCAGACTTTGACATGCTACGGATGTAAGTAGAAGGATGGACACATCTTTTTTCAGACGAGACGAACACTTTTGTGGCTGGAGAGCTTCTGAGCCTTGAATTAAGGTGCAATGGCAGACTTGTGGACAAAAAAGTCGTCAGTGATAGGCTTTGTACCAGTGCTGGAAACGGCCGCAGGCACCTTTTTGGACGATATGGTCATCCCGTCGCAAATCAAGCTCGCGTGCCAACGTTGACCGGTAATAGGTCAGATGTCAAAGCAGACTTGAAATAAGTCTAACGCAAGCCACGCCAAATTGAATGGGAGGAGACTATAGTTATCTGATTGATGGGAACCTTCCCAAGGGCAAGGACCTTGACTTGGATTTCAGTTCCAGGATAGGCAGAAAAATGTACATAGTCATATGAACCCTGGTCTTGAGGGTGATTCACAGCACGTTAGAAAGACGGGGAGAAAACCATATCCAAACTGTCGCCTTTCCACCAGCTCTCAAATGAAATGTGTCTGACCGCTTGTAAATGGCGGGGGGAATCACAAGTCTGAACGTCGGCGACAACCAGCGAAGCCAGGGTGCAGAAAACAAATGCTGCAAAGCAATGAGTTTCAGCAATCAGTGGGATACGTTGAACTTGTAGCTGGAGGACCACGTGAAGACTTAGATATGGAAGATCAAGACCGGCTCGCTTGGGGAATTGCTCTTCATAAGAAACATATTGGCTGTGTGATTGATGGCAGTGCTTTCCCTGGTGAACCCTGGTAAGGAGTTGTAGTGAAGTTTGTGTGTTTAAAATCCATCAGGAAACTGAAGTTTCACTAAATATACCTTGACAAGAGGAGAAAAGCCATTCGGCGAGACTTTGTAAGGGAGACCAGGCTTCGGAATTTTATCTGTATACACGGTCGCCACAGTTAGTGACTGTTAGCGACCGAGGTGATTGCGTGACCTTTGTAGAAATCAAAACTTGAATTGATTGCCGCAAGATTGCCGGTTTGTACTCAACTTATGCTTCGTCAAACCACATCAATCGTTGGATGGTCTCCGCTTTGCATTATTCTCTAAGTATAAAGTCAAAACTTAAATGGACTACTACACAAGAGAAGTCCCTCGCTAATGACTACCCTTTCGCAACAACTCGGGAGGCAGATGACGAATATGTCGCCAGGACGTATCTCCAATTCCTTTGGTTGCCAGAGGTATGTTTATTTCACGCGACAAACGCGTCATTAAACCCGGCATCGATGCTGAAGGCTCTATAAAGTCAATAATGCCACTCAATCTTCTTGTGCCTTCTCTATTACGCGTGACCGCAGGGCATGCCGAACCTCATCCACTCCACTCGCACCTGAAGCCACTACTTCAGACAGCACGTACCGCATCGCTAAAATATCGCGTGGAATTGCCACAGATCTTTTCTAATGGTGGTGGAGCTGGGGAAATAGAAGAGACGATGATGTGGTATGCACTAAGTTACGAAAAGGCCGACGATGATCTGTGGACTAGGACGACAGACTTACGAGAGGGCCCGTGGGAGGATGAGAAGTGGCGTACTCGGTGGCTCGAGAGAATGGAACGACGCGAGTACGTAGATTCCAGCTTTGCCTTGAAACGAAACAAACTTGACACGGATTCAGATTTCAAATACAGATTCTGCTCTACTTTCTAAAGTTGTCTCTCCCAGATCATTCACCACCATTACCATCACCTGTTAAGAAGAGGGGCAGAAGAGGCCTCCCGAAGCAGCCCGCTGAATTGTCTGCTGAAGAATGCTTAGAAGTTTTTATGGACAAGCTGTCCATGTGGCAGCTCATGGACGGCTTGGAGAACTCTTCAAAGGCCAAGGGAGAAAAAGAAGGGCAGTTGGATTGGATGCAAACCTTTTATGAACAGATTGTGAAGCCTCAGTACGTATGCAGTTCGAGATATAGCGTCCCGTAGTTGAAAGGACTACTTATAGGTTTGAAAGGCAACTTCCAGAAATGTGTTCCTTAATGAAGTCCAAACTCTTCCCAAATTCCCCCTTTACGGACATTTCAAACCCCTCGTCCCCCTCTTCATCTCGTGCTACCTCTCCGGACATTGAACAATCTCCCATCCGCGCGTCGACACAACAACCGTCTCCTTCGACCACAGTCACAAAGGCACCACAGCCTCTTGGGCGCAACCGTTCCCGTTCACTGTCTGTTTCGCTAGCTCAGGAACGCCTGGAACGCGAACGCAGTGTCACTGCGGGTCCGTCAAAGAAGCGGGTTCTGAATCGTGAGGTCAGCATGTCGCGTGCGTTCAAACCTAAACCACGTCCCGTGCAGGAAGAGCTAGCCAAGAAGAAGGAGAACGATGCCGTTCTAAAGAAGGAAACAAAGACCAGAGATGAAGGCGTGACACTAGTGGAAGCCACACCTACGAAGCCGAAGCCTGCCAAGTTACAGTCTGCGTTGTTTTTCGCAGGTCGCTCGCAGAACAGTATCTTCCAAACATTTAAGACTGATCGTGAAGATGAGGAAGAATGGTTTCTTCCCGGTTCAAGTTCTCCTGATGTCCTCTTGTTGGGTCCAGGACGACAAACCGAAGATGAAGAGATGGTTCAAAATATGATGGATCATACTCCAACAAAAAGTTCTCGTCTACGATGAGTCTCAAGGCTCAACGACGTCGGAATTTGCTCATGTTGTACCCTATTCGCCGGTTTTTGTATTTCCCCCTGTACACATATAATTATAAGTCAAAACTTCCCAAGTAAGATACCAGCAAAGGATCGGATCTGTATTCTTGTTATCGAAGTACGCAGTTCCGTGCTACGAATTGCCAAAGACACCTTTACTTGACGTTAGCTCCGAGCCCAGCTTGTAACCCGATACCTATATGAATCAACATAGTAATCAGCATCGTCATCAACAGACAGAATTAATCCTGCCTTGTCCCAGTCTATCTTCTGCCGTGTCAAAGGTAGTGCACGTCGAAGACCCTTGAATGTCTTCTCTCCCATCTCCTGATATGTCTCATTGAGCGATGTTTGGTAGTTGCTTTCCTCATCTTCAATAAGGGCAAGTATTTTGGATGCCGACGCGCTGGGTGTCGACGTAACGACAGCCGGGGGTAGTGTAAGTGAGACGTCGTGTGTCGTGGCCAATTGCACCTAACACGGAAGCAAGTGATAATCCAGCCTAACACTCATTAGAAAGGGGAAAGCGCACGTTTCCTTGCTCATAGTAATGTACATTCACTTGAACCTTGCCCGTCACTTTATTCTCATTCAGGTCGACAACATACTCTGAACGCCATCGCCCTGAGCTAGTCAAGGTCAGCGTCGCGTGAAACAATGAAGTAGAAGAACTAACCAAAAATTGGCGGCATTGTATTTGTTCGCGACGATCTGGATTATGAACTGATTCGGCGTATCAGGCAACGCGAATACCGACGCTACCCCTTCCAGATAATGCGATTTGAGATAAGACAGTACTGCTGTCTCTAAGGCCTTCCTGCCAGCGACCGTTATCAGCAGACTAAATGACTTCGTCCAACGATGTACCTGAAAGGCTCAGAGTCGGGGTTTGGTTCGACTTTCTGTACATCTGAGGCTTCCTGAAAACGCGTACCAATCATCAGGAAACTTAAACAGTCTATCTTCTCAGAAATATCAGAAACGCACCAAACTCAGGTGGTTGAACACGAAACTCGTCATAGACCGTGGATCCAAGAATCTTTCCTCATCTGCAAGACTTTCTGTCTTTCCCTCGCCTTCTTCCTCTGTTCCTGTTGCATTTAAACCAGTGCAAGCTGCAGCCGCTGCCCGCGCGACTTCACTGATTATGGACTGAATTCCAGGAAATAAGAGATCGTCATACGCCTTGAGTACGAGAGGCCTTCGTAACAAAGATAATATTCACCTGGTGATCTGAGCCTGGGACATCCACAACAATGAACTGCGCGAGATTATATGTTCGGATCGCTGGAAGAAGACCTTCCTTCAGGAGATCGTCGTCAGAGACAATGTTGCGCACATCTAATCACTATCAAGGTCGATTGTAAAAACATATAGTAAGATTAACAGACCATTTATCACATCGTTGATCTCCCCAGGAGGTGATTGGAGAAGAAAGTTAGAGGCGACCTCGACTCGCTCGTCCATTGTTTAGGCAGCTGCACTGCAACTACGTGACGCCTTATGCTTGCGACTTGAATGGTAGCTCGGACTTTGCCGATTCTTCCATCACTTATCTTTCAGTCGTGCGGTAACAAACACAAGTTTAGGCCTAGTCGGACCAAACCAACATGGTGTATTCCTATCAATGACCATATCCAACATTCAACATAGGTCCATTGGTTGGTATATACCACAAGTAGTCTGACTGCACATTGTGAGTTCTAAAGTGTTACACCATACATAATACAAGTCTAACGTCCTTAAAGCTTACAGCTTTGACGTGAACTGTGACTCTGTCACCCCTTTTCCCATTGCAGAAGTCGACGACACACCACCAGTCACAGTCTTGATGAGATTGTCTGCATAATCTGCGCCGGACCACTGAATGATCCTCAGACTCACGTAGACATTTGTGAGAGTATGAAAACGTACCTTCTGATGCGTTAAAACATCGGTGCCGAGGTCGCGTTCTTTCCTTTGAACGAGTTCCACATAAGCCTTCATTCCCGTCTTCGCAAAATTTTGTGCGAACAAATCAGAGATATATGCGTTGGAGTGGAGTCCACCGAGCTAGGATAGGTGAGTTGATATAGGTTTCAGCACGAGATTAAGATATCTTACGGTGATGAATTGCCACACGAAGCCAAGCTTGCCAAGTTGCCACACATAGGCTTCCATATCCTTTTCGCCGAGCCCCGCTGCGTCCCAATTGAATGATGGACTCAAATTGTACGCCAGCCATTGTCCGGGATGTACAGCATGTACACCAGCTGCGAACTCCTGAGCCTGTGCCAAGATAGGTTTCTTGGTCTCCATCCATAACAAATCTGCGTATGGTGCAAATGCGATGGCACGGTTCACTGCGCACTGGGTTCCGCCTTGGTATCGGTAGTAACCCTCTCTTGTTCGAGGCGCATCCCAGTCCCAGAACGGCACGCTCTTCAGCCCGAATTCGTTCTGAGCGATTGACACAGCTGCGGAATATGATGTATGGGCGACACGTCCAACAAATTTCTTCACCACGGAGGAGTTGACGCCCTGCTTTGTGAGCGCGTCTGCGAGCGTTTCAGAGAATAATTTCAGGTTTGCAGCTCGAATCCAGTCGTCTTCAATTGCCTGGAGCTCCGCGCCGTTCTTGCCGGCTCGCTCAGCGTTTACCATGACGGTATTCAGAGGTGCAAGGCTTGGATTGGTAGAGCCGAGGATAAAAGCGTGGTCGCGGTCATCGATATTAGATGTGATAAGGGTAGCTGCTTCCGAATCCGTACGAGCGACAGCGAGATTCTCAACGCCCATGATATCAAATTGTAGACGAATAGCGACAAGTCGGTTTATGTGTTCCTGGATGGGTACAAGGACCTTGCCCGCCATGTGTCCGCACTTCTTTGTCCCAGGTGCCTGGTCTTCGATATGGATACCGGCGGCACCTTTCTCAACGAACATCTTGGCGAGCTTCATGACTGCCGTAAGTCCACCGTGACCAGTGTCCGCATCTGCGACTATCGGGCGAAGGTAGTCGATCTTTGGCGTCTTGGCAAGTTCGGAATCCGTCATGTTTGAGCGAGCTTCGCGCTGCTTACGGTCGTGGAAGAGCTGAGCCATGAAGAGATGCTCCACTTTGTTGGGCACGGTGTTGGAAGGGTAGTCTGCGCCATGGAATGTCAACGAAGATGCAAATAACGATCAAACCGCGGATATACCTGCAAGATCTGGACCGGGTTCATTCGTGCTCGATGCAGTGCTGGACGACTGCCAGCCTGAAACATACACCGTCTCAAGATATTTGGCCATCTGTGTGACTTGAACAGGATCAAGCCTATTCACGACAATTAGCGAGCGAGCAATCTAGACTATCACGTAGAACGCACGCTCCGTAGGTATGTGAAGGCGTACCGCGCTTGGCATGGTCCGAGAGTAGAGCGAAAAGCTTTTTGGCCATGGCGTTGGATGCATATTGAATCGGTAACGTGCCACGCTTGGCGACTACCTCTGCTGCCGTGTAGGGGCGCTTTACTCGTGCAAAACGCGGGCTCTAATAAGCTAGTTAGCCGCTGTAGAGATTGTTACGAGGATTGCCAACACACGTTCCACCATCGCTCGACTTCAGCAACTTCCTTGGCAAATGCAGCGCGTTCGTTAGACATGATAGAGTTAAAGGAATGAAAAGGAGGCGTGTTATTATATTATGAGCGGATTCGAAGGATTTGTATACCCCGGATATGGAGTGGGGAGCATGTGATATCCTTTCTTAGGCTTCGGCACCCGCCGGGGTAGACTTGACGCCTCCATCCGTCGGCGCTCCTTCTCCTCTTGTACACATAATAAATCTTGGGCCTTCCTCTTGAATATTGTTCTTTGCCCACCACGGTCCACAACCGCTGTCTTGCGCATTAACGCCACTCGAGTTAGTCTTGGCTCTTGGCTTGGCGGGACCATCTGGCTGCGAGACAAGTCCAACGCAAGTTCTTAATCTTCTTAACATGTGAGATCCCGGCGTTTAAAGGCATATGCCATCTTATTTCATCTTCTATCTCCATCATACACGAGACCCGCAAGTCCGTATCTGATCACAAAGGCGAAAACACTCCCCGCAGCCTAATGAACGTTCAGCTCGCCCTTATGGATCAGTCAACGAACTTGCCTGAGACCACATGAGAACCTGAACCAGTCTCTTCTCACCCATGGGACCTAATTGGATGAGAAAAAAGTTAAGGAGAGTCAAATTTGTCGATTTTAGTATTACTCCCGTTTTCGGGTGCAGTGTCAGCTGTGTAAGTCCCATCGCAGCCATCATGCGCAGTGTGAATGATGTAAACGGTGATGGCTCCTTATCGAAAATGGTTGTCGATGGATATAACATGTTGGTGTTCGCGTCGTACCTACGTAGACGACAGGGACGCGAAGTGAGTTGCTAGAACGCTCAACAGTCAAGCCCGTTTCAACGTACCTTGGAACTCGGTGCCTAGGACACGGAACAAGCCCAAAAAGTTGCGGACAAGACATGACGAAATTAACGATTTGCGGTATAAAGAACAACAGGAGCGTTTTGGAGAAATGGGCCTGGATGCCAACCACTGCAAATGCCATACCGGTAACATAGCACAATGTATCGCCCGGAAATGCGCGCGCAGGGTACCTAATCCATCACAGAATATGAGACTGCTTTTGACGACAATAGCATTTAGAACTCGCCAGTTGTGATATAGAAATCCAGAGCAGACGGCCACGAGCGGCATCATAAAGTACAGACTGAATAAATGGCGTTCTACAAGCTCGCGACTTCCGTAAGCCATCCCTGCACTCCAAACACCCCCAAAGCCTAACTCTGATCTATTACCCAGCAGGTGGAGGGGTATCTTGAAATCAATGGGCCACGGTAGATAGAGCAGATCGTTTAGGATCACGGAAAGAGCAATTATAAGTGCTTGCGAGACTTCCGAGCCATTGATTCCTGCGAGAATGTTGAAGCTGTTTGTAGTAAAGGTAGATAATAATGACATATAGATATAATACAATGGACCTGAGAGAACACTTATTGTTAAAGGTTATATGAGATGAGGTTCGTACGTACCTAGATTGACTAGGGTCCCAAAGAAGTAACGCAGAGGTAACGGGACAACAACATGAGTGTTTCCTCGTTCGGCATAATAGACCATGAGGAGAGGGATTGATGCTACGATGGGGATAGGTAATTTATGGCGCCAACGAATGTCGAAGACGTCGTCCAAAAAGCCCAGCATGGTCGCAAGTATCAGAGACAAGAGTGATGACAGATAGACGGAAAGCTAAGCAATCGATTCAATGTCAATGAGATCGCGTGTGCTTGAAAGAACAAGCGCAACGCACCTGGTAATGAGGGAATTCCACAACGGATATTCCTTCGGCTTCGTTTGGCTTTTGGCTTGCGAAATTCAGAATGAAGTTGGAGAACGAAAACGGAATAAACAGCAGGAGAAGCAAGATGTACACCGACGCGCATACGAGTCCCTGGCTCTCCGGTCTACTGCCACATGAGAAATGAGTTCAGGCTGAAACGACATCATACGGACATGGGAATTTCATTGCGATACGGTTTCAGCAGGTCTCCGCCCCTCAGTCCAGCCTTAACAAAGGATGGTCCGAGTGCAGGTATGAGGTAGGTGGTAGCGAGAAATGCGAAGATTGAAAACCCAACAGAGGTGTATAGAGCTGGAAGAGGTGGTACGGGATCCAGGAGTGGTCGGACAATAAACCACGCGGCAACGGGCATCAGACCCAGGAGTAGGATACGCGGTAAGGGACGTGGTGGTAGCGCGCGCATAGTGGATGGGAAAGGATAGATGTGGCCATCATCATCTTGGCGCGCGGACGTGTCGCGAGCACGTGCCTCGGAGATAAGTACGGCTCTCGGAGTTGATTTCGTGAATGGCTTCAGTGACTGCACCTCTGCATCTCAACAGCACTGGATGCGCGATCCGCCGCACCAATGACAAAGGCAGAGGCGTGTATGGTTAGTGACTCCGATGCTTAAACTTAAACGTCCTCTGACGCTGCCTCAGCATCTCGATCTATACCAGCCCAGACAGTGATCGAGATCAGCCCTGTTCTCTTTTTTTCCAAGGAAGAATATGCAAAACATGGTAAGGTTGGGTGATAGTGACGTATGAACCTCGGTTCATGGAATGCTTAGGCAAATTTACTGTGCTAGATGACTATACATTCAAATGGTCTGATGGAAGGATGGCTCTCGCACTGGGACTTGGTACGTACAAATACCAGGCTTTCCAGAACCTCGTCTAGAATTTCAGATTTTCTCCTGCCTTGCAAGGGTCTTTATTCAACCATTCCGAGCAACCAAATGTGTCATACGTCCTTGACAGGTCTACTGAATCCATTGGATACACGACGGTGCGCGACATTGCACCCGGCGAGGAACTTTGCATATTCTATGGTCACAATTTGTGGTTCAAACCCGCAGGTGTCTCCGGAAAGGCCGCTTCACTATCCGAATTGGATGTAGAAGATGGTTGGGGTGGACTGTCAGCTGTCGGAGAGAGCATAGATCCAGTCCCGTCCCAAGAAGAGAGCCCATTCGAGAAGGGAGACCCTGATGAAGTCATCTCAGAAGAGGAACTCCCATTTACTAGGTACAAGCTTCCGCCTGAGGAGGAAGACTTAGATTCCATCCGAACAGGTGCGCATCCGGTCGAACACCCAGAATTCTTATGACTCATGGTCCTTTTTGGCAACCTAGTTGAAGCATGGGTCGTGGACATTCCAGATCCACGACACATAACAACGATGCTTAAGTGAATCTTGCCATAGTCTTCTATCATGCCTTGGCTCACTTGGAACCAAAAGATGGCTGAAGCAAGCAGGTCTTGAGACTCCCGATCTTGGGCACCTTAAACGGATACGGAAGACGAACGAAACTGTCACCCTACTCCTTGCAGCCCTCGCCGTATCTCCTGTCTCTCCTTCTACACCAATTGAATTAGACCTACCCCCGCCATACACTGTTTTTGTACCAAGTGCCCCTGCACTGACACCGATTTCTCTAAAGCTGAAGTCAACGTTCTGGCCAACGTTGTTCACGCCGCCGAGAAAGGGTGAAGCCGAAGAAAGGACTCGAGGTCAGGCGCATTGGGCGTGGCAAGCGATGAAGACTGTAGTTGCTGCAGCGCATGACGCACGAAGTCGAGGAGAGGTAATTGTCACTTATGTGACTGGGTCCGCAATTAATTCACTTATTCCTTGGAGCTGTAGTTGCCAATTGCAGCCCATGTCGCAGTCCCGTACGGAACGACAGCGAGTTCTTCTCTGGACATGCCCTTCACTGCATACGACACTCGGCAGTCAAGTGCACACCCTCTTCGACATGCTGTAATTAACATCATACGGAAAATGGCTGACTACCAAGCGTCTTCTTCGACACCTGCGCGGATAGAGACACCATCTCGACTTACATCGTCAGGGCCAGTCACGCCCAACTCAGTGGACGTCGAGGCGCGCAACGGCGCAAACTATCTTCTCACATCACTCACGATGTTTACCACACATGAACCATGCATCATGTGCAGTATGGCCTTGATTCATTCTCGAGTAAAAGAAATTATCTTCCTTGTCAAAATGCCTCGGACAGGCGGATGTGGTGGTGCTGCTTGCTTACCCACACTCAAGGGTGTGAACCATCGATTCGGTATCGCTCATTGGAAAGACGGCATCATTACTAGCGAGGATTTAGATGTCGGTGACACCATTGATGTGTAATTAACTCACGCCACACCCGGCTTCAGGTGGCTGTCGACATCGATTTCAAGGCTGTTATACAGTGAAATACTTCGACATGTTATCGCGTTTTCGTTGGCAGTGTGAAGGGAGATTGTTCATGTTGACCAGCTAGGGAGAGTCATGTAATCACATGATTGTGGCGCCACCCATGGTAAGACGAGAATGAAGGCAACAACTTTGATTTTTGTGCTCAGCAAGTATTTCCGTTGATACAACAGAACCATAAGTAGACGTGTGCGAGTTTTACATACAGCAGATGATCATGCTATGGGATCGTAAAGAAAACGTACATTTAGATGGCTACAATCACAGTTTAAGGCGAAGGATAATGTTACAAGCGGTGTTCACTACCATTGAGATTACCATTCCCGTATGGGAGACGAGGAGGACGAGGTTGCCATTGTTTCACCTTCACATGATCCAACAGAGCTGCATCAGACATTTTTCTGAGGAAGTTATTCTCGTCAACCCCCTATCATCGTGCACAATCAGCAGTCATCAACGACGAGAAAATAAGATACCTACATCTTTTTGAGCCGCACGGATGACAGCCAATGCAATGCGAGCACTGATATCGCGAATACGTGCAAGGCGCGGGTACACTAGGTCCGCCTTCCTCTCCTCGTCCGTAAGAGCCTCAGAGAGTGCGATAGATGCCTGCTCGATCATAGAGTCGGTCACATGGCGTGCTTTTGACAGGATCGTGCCCATGCCAATGCCAGGGAAAATGTACATGTTGTTTCCCTGACCGGGTTCGTAAACTTTTCCTGCGCGCTCGATGGACTTGTACGGGCTTCCGGAGGCAAATATGACCGAGCCATTCGTCCTACATTGATTATTCAGCAATGCTGGAAGGAGTGAATGAGCAAATCATTAGCGCACCATTGGATAGCGTCAGAATAGTCAATTTCACAAAGGGACACAGGATTCGAGAGGGGAAAGATGATCGGGCGGCTATTTACAGAGGCCATAAGGCGGACGACTTCCTCCGTGAAAGCATTCTTGAACAAGGATGGACTGTGAGTAGAAAGCTAAAAGGGACGATAAGAGCACACATACCCGGATTGTGCTAAGCCCGAGCAACGCGGTGGGTTTTACGTATCCAATGATATCAACCAGATTCGTCAGGGGTGGGCCTTGATAGTCTGTACGCGCGAAATCTGATTGGTCAAAGTCAGATACTACAATAGACGTGTGAAGATAACAACCCTACATTTTTTATGTTCCTGGAGACCTTTCCTGCCAGCCGTGATAAGGCCTTTGGAATCCACGGTCTAATTTTCTCGGTAAACGTGGGAGGTGGGAAAGGCCGGGAAAAAAGAAACTTACGTATATCCTGCTGCGAGCCTCGTCTTCGCTCAAACCAAGCAGTTTGAAGAACGACATCAACTGCTTTGCGACACCGATTCCAGCAGATCCAGCACCGAAGAACAGGATACGGTGATCTGTGAGCGGTTTTCCTGACGCTGCACTGGAAAGCTTCGCTGCATTGATGAAACCCGAGAGAATGACCGCCCCTGGGAATGTCAATGATTGATCAGTATTTGAACATACCCGGAAAGATAAGAATATTCAGACCTGTACCCTGAATCTAGAACGCGTCGACAAGTGAGCAGGTGATACTTGGCGTGAGATAAGAGATGATAACAAACATCATCGTTGAAGCAGCGATACTGTGACCGAAACATGTCGAGGTAGCGGAAAGCATTGTCGGTCGAAAAGTCTTCAAATTGGACCAGGAGCGACGGGAAGACTTCTCTCATTGCCTCCATGAATTCGTTCATGAATGGATCCATCTAGGGATAATTTGATAGAAGAAGAGAATATGATTGTGGAGATACCCTTACCTCCTCATTGCCAGGGCGCTTGCGGCGCACACCTATGTAGAGGGGATCATCGAGGTACTTTTGCGTATTCGTACCCAGGTCAAGGCAGATCGGGACAGTAGTTGCAGGGTCGATTCCAGCGCCTGCAATGTACAGGTCCCTGCATTGGCGACTTTAGTGATGCTGGCGAAAGCGAGTGTCATGCATACAGTTTTCCAATGCTGATGGGCAAACCATTGGCCCCGAGGTCGCCTAGTCCGAGGATACGAGAGCCTAGTACATTGATGAGATATCAACGCGTGATACTCGAAATATTTACTCACCATCAGTCACGACCGCAATCCTGGAGTTTACGCCACCAGACCAAGTGCGAAGAACTTCCCGAATACTGCCGCGATTCTCGATGCTCACGTACAAGCCCTCAGGTCGGCGCCAGATGTGCGAATATTGCGAGCATGCATCGCCGACCTACATCCAAGAAGATGTGAGACAAAGTGTGACGGTGTGCCCGGCAGCCCAAATCACCGTTGGCGTGTAGAGGATAGGAATGATTTCAAGCATGTTGGCTAACAGAACCTCATAGAATAGGTTGGGGTCGCGTTCCTTCAACCCCGACAAATAGATGTATTTCTCGAGGGGGTCCGTTTTGCTGCGAAGTTGTTCGAGACATCTCTGTTTGTGATCAGTATTCAGGAAATAAGGAGGAATCCGAGGAGCAGGCGAAACACTATGAGGGATAGTTGCCATGACAGGACAAAAGTTATTCAATGACTGTGGAGCGAGTGGAAAGAAACGGAACCCTTGTGTTTTTATATGTGTTCGGAGGTTTATTTCAACGCGTTTATTGGTGGCTGTCCGAGGCAGGGATGTCAGTATTTGCTTAAATTTCACACATGTGAAAGTTCGGATGGAGGGTTTGAAACCATGCTTATCACCGTGAAAGAGGAGAAGCGGAAGGCACGGACACATGAATTGCCATTTCTAGACGGCGGCATTCCGACCGAGAATCACCGTCATGTTCAGTTCTAGAGTATGGCAAAGGCAAGCATTGTATTTGTATATTATTGTGCTGCTGATAGGTGGGAAATACAGGACAGGTGTGTAGGGACTGCGGAAAGAGAGGAGGTTTATCAGTCAGGGTGGGAAAAACAAGGGACGAGGGGAAACGCACATGGCAGATTATTATCGTCACTGAGAGTAAATCACCAAAACTGTTGCCGTTTTGCACGGATGGCGCGAGCTGTAATTTTCCTTTCGCTCCATTTTTCCCTGAGTTTTTCTTGCTTCTCTGCATCTAGACGGAAACGCGCTCTCCTTGCGGATGACTTGAGCGCGGCGATGGCCCCAACGAAGTTCGATGTCACGCCAAACATCTCAGCCAACTTCAACCGTGTGTAGGTATTGGGATCCGAGCGTCGTAGACGGCGAATTTGGGCCACGACCTTATCTGACGCGCGGTCTGGCATCGGGACCTCTTTTCGTATGAGTGGGGGAAGTGGGGCCGTTGTGACGGGTGTTGGAGGTTGCAGGAGAGGAGAGGTTGGGTTGGTGGATAGAGAGAACGGTGAGGGCGCTGTTGGGGGTGGGCGGTGGATGAAAGTCAGGTCCTCGTCTTCGAGAGAAGTGACGACGTCCTGGGGGTTGTTGGCGAGTGGATCTGGGACACGGACGGCGGGCCGTTCAGCGGTGCCAGGTTTTGGACGTCGGTAGCGCGTGGCATACGTACGGACGAGCGACGTCGATGCTGCCAGTCGCCTGCACAAGTTCATCTTCTCAATGACCGTGTCGTCCGAGTCCACCAGCAAAATTATGATTTCGCATTCCCACGCACTCGTTTCCCCATATGGAACGCGAAGCTGTCAAATAGTCGCGTCCAAGACACCCTAGTCCTGTTTCATCCGTGTACCCTGCCTGTCCCACACATTCAGTCATCGAATGAAACGTTTCAAAATAAAAGTAGGCAAAACCGCGCGTGGACGAGACCGCGGTCATGCACGCTGGAATAACTTCTTACATCAAACGACAATGAGGTTGCGGTAGTATAATTTTCAAACGTACTGAAATTATGACACAGAAGGTACACAAAAAAGCGATTATACCTCAAACATATATGATAACATATCAATATCGTGCTGCACCGTGATAAGTCCCCCACTCACGACCTCCTCTGGCCGCTTCACAGTCGTATAGTTCAATCCGGAAGGATACTTGGCTTCCCCAATTCTACCCGCCCAATCAAAGTCAATCAGATGAACACGTACTACATCATCCTCAAGGGAGGCGATGTCAACAAGGAAATTAGCATCTCGAATATCACCGTGAACGAAACATCCTCGATGCAGCTCTTGGACAATGTCTCGTACTCGGGATCGTACCTTGTCCCGCTGGAGTTTCGATAGTCGACAACCAAGCTCATAGAGGCTAGTATAATTAGACCAATCCATAATTATCGCGAGCCATTCCGCAGATATTCGAATAGACTGCCGTATCCTTGGTGTCATTCCGAGCTGGGCCGAGTGTTTGTGTGCATCAACCGAATATTGCATCGTGAACTTGATGATAATAGGCTCTTTGGTATCGGTAGTAGCAGAGAAAAGCAGCTTGTCTTCTCCTAGCTGCGCGTCATATGTAAAGCCAACTCCCTTTTGTTCGACATCGTCACGATACGAGGATAAGAATGGATATTTGCGACAAAACTTGTAATCTTTCTGCTCGAAGATCGATGCATAGTGATTTTCAATAAATTTGGTTGTTTCAACCAAGGCATCCAGAATCGACGCCATCTCGTATCTGTCCTGTTTCTCCTTCCAAGGAGTCGTTAAATCAAAACCCCGCGTCAGTGGCTCAACTCTGATACGAAGTCCATCCCAGACAGCGCCGTGAAAGCCTACGTGAGTTCCTGTGTACGTACTGAGCCGAGCAACGATCAAAGCAGACGGGACAGGACGCAAGACGGACCGATGTCAACAAACAGTAGACATGGAAAACGGGTATTGTACTCGGAGTAGTCTTGCAGTGCATTAATCAAGGTAATTGCCATAATATGCAATCGCCTCATTGACCCCATATCCCTTTTCATTTTAACATTCGCGAATGAGAGCCGGCATTGTATTGATTGCAAGATTGCCGTCTGTTGTATATGCAGTGTTGGCAACTGCCTCCGCGTGGAGTTCAAGGCCTAGGTACTTCCGTAAGACAGACGCAATGACATCTCTGCGCTCATTTTCATCACGATACCATTCACATCCGGCGACCAAAAGTTCGTAGAGACAGGCCAAAGCTCTGTCAGAAGGGGGTGCTTTGCATCTATCTCGGAAAAGTCCAGAAGCCGGATCGAACAAGGCGAGAGGGATTGCGTCAGGCTCGAATGGCCGGTTGAGAGCAACGGCGGATTTTGCTACGGCTCGAAAGGTACTAGGGATAGCTAAAGATGACGGCGCCGCCTTGCAAATAACGCTCTTCAAACGTTTAAAGTTATTGTCGGCTTCGCTTTCCTCACGCAGGCGTTTAATTTTTGAGGTGATCTTGTACAAAAAGGCGGGAGTGAGCGTCCATGGCGACAAGCGTGAACTCATACATTCTCACGTTGAAATAACGCAGTATGACGCCTATATGCTGGAGATCAGGCCTTGATTCCCACTGAGTAGAGATGGTATAAGACAGATTAAGTAGGACTGCATCGTGATCTTTGTTGGGTGGCTCAGTAGGTTCCTGAAATGAGAATTTAGAGACAAGTGCTTGAATTTCATCGTCTCTGAGTTCTGCTGGAATCGGCGTGACTACTTTGTAGAGCTTGTACGATGGCGAAAGTAAAGAAGGCTCCTTTCGAATTTCATCGATCAATTGGAATATGGCGGCTTTGGATGAGACAACGACAGTGTACAGAGACTGAAGGACAACACCTTCTTCATCCACACTGACGCCGAAAAATCGCCAAAGATCGTCGGAAGTGGTCATCAGACTTTGCTTGGACTTGCGTACATAGGTTCACTGGGTGCAGGGTACAGTGTTATTTGGCAGAACAATGTAAAAACAGGCCCGCTGATCTATCTACAGTCGAACTTCTCATAACCGATGACCCTTGAAACCGATAACCCCTTCAAACCGATGGCTTTTTGGTGTCCACCGACTTGGTTCGCAGGAAAATTGATAAACCTACGATACCCGATAATCAATGGGTCCAGGAAGGGGTCATAACCGATAAGTTACCGAAATATAATTGTGATGTAACCGAAAAATACATGAAAATTTTGTTCTTTCGAATACTCAAATGTCAAAGGATCCTCTCGAAATTGTCAAAGCAGGTATCTCACGCCTCAGATCAGAGATAGAGCCACGCAAACAAGATATTCTTGCACGAATTTCGAGGAAGGAGAAGATTGTTGGAATCCACCGACAAACCTCACGTGTTAGGGTGGCCAATGATGGCCAGCGTACGATTCCTTTATTCCACTGTCTGCTTTGACAATTTAACATATCACACAATCACACCATTGTATCATAGATCTATATATACTACACATACAGAACGACACCCTCAGTCACTTATACACGACTGAGGGTGAGTAACTCAATTATTATGAACATTACTAATACTTACGTCGTACCACAGACTAGAAATACTTACTATTCTGTATAGGTACGATCATGCAAT
>JAGGAQ010006042.1:0-52267 GCA_017657225.1 Termitomyces sp. T69sscA | reverse complement strand
TCATACCCCATAACCTCTCATACCCCATAGTTCCAGGCATCTACCGAGGGGTATGGGTTATGAGGGGTTCGACTGTAACTCTAATCTATTCTTGTTGTCCTCTTTTCTCTTCTCTACTCTAAGCTCTCTCAACTCTTCGTTCCCGGCTCTCTCCTCTTCGACTTAATCGTTTCCATCTCCCGCTATCTTATCTCGACTCCTTCCCCTTTTGGTTATCCAACTTCCCCAACTCTGCTTCTATCCCTGGGACTCGCTAAGTCCCCCTTGCCTAGTTTTCTCTTGATCCCCAAGACTCGCTCGCTCACCGGCGCTCGCTCGTCTCACTCACTTACACCCCCGGAACTCGTGCCAACCCCTGGCACTCGTCTGTCCCCCTCCCCGGCACTCGTCTCACCCACCGGCGCCCCCGGCACACTTCCATGCACCCTCTCCCGCCCCGCTTCGGTCTCCTATGCCTCGCGCTACTCCTGGTGCTCTGTGTTTGTACATGGTGAATAGCTGTAAGGTGGATTCGCCCAGTAGACTGAGCCCCTGAGGTCAGCGGAACCTGACAACAAGGGAACTTAGAGGTTGGCAAAGAGATGAAGAGTAAAGTAGAGTGGAATTAGAGTACAAGACAAATAGAGGCGACAAACAGGAGCAGATATGAGATGAGTATAATAAGAAATGAAGCAGAGTGGAAAATAGAGACCAGAATGCATGGAAATATGAGACAGAGACAAAACCCAACAAAATGGTATGGGAGTTATGGTAATATCAAGACTAGAGTACTACTTACTACTCTACGACTTATATACTGTGTAGTAGGTAGGCTCTAGGGCTCAGGCCCAGGTCCCAGTGGCGGGTTGCAGTGCCAGGACTTAGGGTGAGACCCAGAGATTGCACAGGGCGGTGGAGGAGGTTGAGACATGTTGTGCGGTGCAGAGGTCTTGCACTGGGAGCGCAGAGACACACAGCAGCAAGACTAGAGTTCAGTGAGAAGGAGAGTGGGAGCGGGGCATGCAGAGATCAGGTCGGTGGTGATGCATGATTGTGATGCATGGTGGAGGTCTTGGCATAGACTAGGGGAGCGTCAGGTGTTGCCGGCGCTGGCACTGATATGGCAGCTGCAGTTGGAGAAGTGCCAGGGATAGCCAGAGTCAGCACTAATGTGGCGGTCATGGGTGGTTATGGCCAGAGGATGCCGGTGGTGGCGGTGACAGGTGGTGATAGCCAGGGGTTGCTGAGGTGGTTGGTGTCAGGTTCCGCTGACCTCGGGGGCTCAGTCTACTGGGCGAATCCACCTTATGGCTATTCACCGTGCACAAACACAGAGCACTGGGAGTAGCACAAGGCGTAGGAGACCAAAGCAGGGCGGGGGTTGGTGCGTGAAAGAGTGCCGGTAGCGCCGGGGGTAAGACGAGTGCCGGGGAGGGTGAAGGACGAGTGCTGGGGGTTGGCGCAAGTCCCAAGGGTGTAGGAGGGTGAGACGAGCGAGTGCCGGTGGGCGAGCGAGTCCCAGGGATCAAGAGAAATTCAGACGAGGGGACTTAGCGAGTCCCAGGGATAGAAGCAGAGCCGGGGAAGTCGAGTAGCCAAAAGGGGAAAGAGTTGAGATAAGATAGCGGGGAAATGAAATGATTAAGTCAAAGAGGAGAGAGCCGGGAACAAAGAGTCGAGAGAACTTAGAGTAGAAAAGAGAAAAGAGAACAGCGAGAATGGATTAGAAGTACGAGATGAGTAGAGACAAGATAGAGAGTTGAAACGAGACGAGTACGAGGAAAGAGCAAGTAAAGTAATGAAACTGGGACACGCGAGAGACAAAACAGAGACGAAACACACAGACAAGATGGGGTTACAGTAATATCAAGACTAGAGTACCTACTTACTACTCTGCGCCTTATATACTACGTAGTACATATGGCCCGGGGGTCAGGCCTGGGTTCCAGCAGCGGGTCGCGGTGCCGGGGCTTGGGATGAGACCTGGGGGCCACATGGGACGGGGCAAGGCTAAGACATGTCACGTGGTGCAGAGGTCTCGTACTGGGAGCGCAGAGACACGCGGCGGTGGTGCTGTGAGGAGGGAGTGGGAGCGGGGCATGGCATGTGGAGGTCAGCGGCAGTGATGTGCGATCATGATGTGTGATGGGGGTCTCAGCGCGGGCCGGGGATGACGGGTGGTGCCGGCGCTGATGTGGCGTGATAGCCGAGGCCTGGCGCTGATGTGGTGGTCACGGCGGTGATGGCTGGGGGGTGCCGCGAGTGGCGGTGGCTGTGGCGTTGACAGGCGGTGATGGCCGGTGATGGCCGGGGGAGTTGGCCGGGTAGCGGTCCAGGCCCGGGGCAGTTGTGGGGGTGGTTCTGGGAGTGCTGGAGTCCCGGGGGTCAGTAGCAGGTCGTGACAGTTGGCCGGGTAGTGCTCCAGGCCTGGGAGAGTCGTGGGGGTGGTTTTGGGGGGTTTGGAGTTCTGGGGGTTGGTAGCTTCTATATAAAAAATTATTAGTCAGTGTTTACCTACAGAGTTCATCACTTTGGCAACTAAGAGTTGCCAATAATGACCTTGCTTATCACTTACTATATAAACTGTACTTATTCACTGTAAATAACAAGTCACCTTCACACCCCATTTTTTACATCTTGAGCTTCAGAGCTCAACTAAGCTTAGTCTTCATCTATCCTTTGCTAAGGTGCTATTTTAGCGCTTTGTTTTGCCACTGAGAGCACATCGATGTTCTAGTGCACTCTACATGCCTTACAAGTATAGCAGGCCTCTAGTGCTTGGCACTTACATTAAGCTCCTAGACATTTTCCTTTGTTTCAGCCTCTATTAACTCATTTGCTAAGACTCTGCCTGATTTTCCCTCACTGAGCAAGTCCAACGCTACTCACACCACTTAATGACTGCCTATCCTGACACCACTTAGCACACTTTTGAGCATCATCACCAGAGCTGACGCTGATGTAGTGGCTGTAAGCGATGATAGCTGAAGAGTACTAAGATGGTGGTAGCCAATGGAAGTGGATAGGCAGTAATGGTGGAAGTGGTTGTCGAAGAGTTAGTCATATAGTGGTTTGGGCCCAGATGTTATAGGAGCTGGTCTGGGAAGGTGAGAGTCAGAGTTGAGTACCAGAGTAAGCAGTGAATCATGACAATAGCACACTGTGAGGCAAGCAATATGGAGCCATCAGCATTGTTGAGCTAGGCAAAGATAATGAAATTGCTTTTGGCTGGTAGAATATGTACATTGAGTGCTTGTAGCAAGCCTATGCCATAGGTAAAATGTGATGGTTTGAGAATAGTGCTTATTTTGCTGATACCACTAAGTTAAAAGCATTTCAAGGCCAGTTTTTTGTTGAGCCAAGGGGCAATCAAGGACATGCATGAGAAGAAGAAGCAAGAAGCAGCATCAGCAATGGAATTATTGGTAGAAGAAAGCCACTTGGAAGAAAAAGAAAAGTTGAGGTGGTAGGCAAGGGCTATCAAATGCTTCACAAATTTCATTGTTAGCATAGACCTGATTGATATGCTTTGAATCATGTTCAAGATGGCCTCATTGTCCACACAACATAGCATCCTCTGAAGGATTTGCTTTAGCAAAGGATTGAGTAGATGATTGTGAACATTTCCTTGACTTGAATATGTTTGCACTGCAAGTGTTGAAGATAGCAAGCTGAGAACTATTTCAAGCCAAGATGTTTGCCAAGGCTCTTAGCACCACTGGCATCAGTATAGACATCAATTGTCAAGCATGATGGCATTAAAAAGTGCACTCCATTCCATTCTGAGGCAATAGCATGCCACTAAAGAATATCTTGATGTTGTCAAGTTCCACTAATTACAGAGGCTCAGACCACTGAGCAAATCCTTATGTAATGCATAAAGTGTTTACAAATACAGCAGTACTGTTGAGAGTGTGGGGCATGTGAGACCAGGGCCAGTGATGTGAGTGGCAAGCAAGCAGGGTGTGCTGGTCATGCTGGAGCAAGGGACACGAGTGTGGAGGTGCGGAAGAGGGTTGGAAGATGAGCATTGAGGCAAGAGTGGGTCCTGAGGCTGGAGATCAAGGGACTGGAGTGAGCAGTGGGGATTTAGTGAGTTTTGATATCAGAGATAAAGGTGCAGGAATCTAACTGAGACAAAAAAGGAAAGAGTTGAGGTGAGAGATGAAGAGGAAATAAAATGATGAAGACCAAGAACAAGAAGAAAGAGAGAGAACTTAGAGACTTGAAGTGGAGAAAGAAGGAAGCTGAGATTAAATTGGAAAAGATATGGGACAAATAGAGACAAGAAATACAAGGCAATATGAGACAAGTACAAAACAGAGTCAAAATGAAAACTGGAACACTAGAGACAAGAAAATGAGACCAAAACACAAAATGAAACTGAGGACAAGTAGCAACAATATCAAGACTAGACTACTAGATACTACTCTACGACTTGAATGAAATGAATGGTAGGTAGGCCCTGGTGACAAATTGTGGTGCCAGGACTGGTGATGAAGCCCAGGGATCATGCAAGGCAGTGGCAATCATCAAAGTGAGTTGTGCAGTGCAAAGAAAGCTATCAAAGGAAGGGCCTTGCTTTGGTAGTATGGGAGGCATGGAATGTTGAGGAGGCAAGGAGGCAAGCAAGAGGGGTGCAGAGTGCAGAAGTTGAGCTGAAGGTGATGCGTAGTGATGATGTATAATGGGAATTTAGTGGAAGCCAGGAAATGCCTCAGCATGGGCCAAAAAAAGCACCAGAGTTTGCTAAGGCAGGTGCTGATATGGTGGCTGCAGGTGGGTGAAGCACTTGTCATGACCTGCTGCTGACCTCCAATACTCAGCACTGGCCCCAAGACTCCCACCTCCTCAAACCAGCCTCCACAACATCCTGAGCCTGGACCACTACCTGGCTAACCACTTCAGCAATCTTTGACCATCACTGCCCATCACTGCCACCAGCCACTTCTTTGCTTGCCTTGGCCTCTCAATCTTGGCCCTGGGATTTGCTCTTGTTCTGGTGCTCACCCACCACCCTTTCTTTGCACTCTTAGGACTCGCTCTTGCCCCAGCACTTATCTTCCACCCTCTCTTGTATCCTCAGCACTTGCACTCTTGCCCCAGTGTGACCAATAAACCCCTGCTTACCCACCACTTGCAACTCTGGTCTGTTAGGTTCCGCTGACCATGGGGGCTCAGTCCACTGGGCAAGTACCTTATGTGGTGATCACTGTGTCCACAGATGCAGAGTACCGGTAGAGGCATGAGGCGTAGGAGACTGAAGCAGGGCGGGAGAGGTGAGTAGGGGAGTGCCAGTGACACTGGAAGAGGGGGCAAGTGCTGGGAATGGTGGAGGACAAGTGCTGGGGAGTAGTCGCAAGTCCTGGGGAGATGAGAAAGCGGAACAAGTGAGCGCTGGGGCATGAGCAAGTCCTAGGGAGATGGGAAAGCGGAACAAGTGAGCGCCAGGGCATGAGCAAGTCCTGGGGTTCAATGAGATGACGAGCATGGGGACTTAGCAAGTCCTGGGGATGGAAATGGAAGAGTGGAGATTAAGCAAGCTGAAAGGGGAAAAGGTTGAGATAAGATAAGAGGAAGGGAAATAGAACAAGTCAAGACTGGAGGCCGGAGACGGAAAAGCTGAGAGAACTTAGAATTGACAGAGAGATGATGAGTAAAGCAGAGTGTAATTAGAGTAGGAGATGAATAGAAGCAACAAACGGAGCAGATATGAGACAAGTACAATAAGAAACAAAGCAGAGTGAAAATAAAGAGACTGGGACATGCAAAAATACAAGACAGAGACGAACACAATGAAATGATACAGGAGTTATAGTAATATCAAGACCAGAGTACTACTTACTACTTTACAACTTATATACTGTGCGGTAGGTAGGCTCAGGCCCGGGTTCCAGCGGCAGGTCGCGGCGCTGGAGCTTGAGGTGAAACCCAGGAATTGTGCAGGACGGTGTCAGGTTCTGCTGACCACGGGGGCTCAGTCCACTGGGCAAATACCTTACATGGTGATCACCATGTACACAGATGCAGAGCACCGGGAGGGCACAAGGCATAGGAGACCAAAGCGGGGCAGGGGCGGTGTGTGGGGGAGTGCCGGTAGCACTGGCAAGTGGGGTGAGTGCCAGGAAGGGTGGAGGACGAGTGCCAGGGGTTGGCGCAAGTCCCGGAAGTACAAGAGGGTGGGACAAGCAAGCGAGTCCCGGAGATCAAAGAGATAACGGGTGTGGGGACTTAGCAAGTTCTGGGGATGGAAACAGAGCTGGGGAAGTTAAGCAGCCAAAAGGGGAAAGAGCCAAGATAAGATAATGAGAGATGGAATAGATTAAGTTGAAGAGAGGAGCCAGGAATGGAAGAACCAAGAGAACTTAGAATAGAAAGGGAAGGAAGAGCAATTAGAATGGATTAGAGGACGAGGTGAGTAGAGACAAGATAGAGAGACGAAACGAGACAAGTACGATGAGAAAAGAAGCAAGTAGAAATAAGGAGACTAGAGCATGTGAGAAAACAAGACGGAGACGAGAACATGGCAAACAATACGAGGCTATGGTAATATCAAGACTAGAGTACTACTTACTACTCTATGACTTATATACTACGCAGTATGTAGGGCTCGGAGCTCAGGCCTGGGATCCAGCAGCGGGTTGCAGCGCCGGGGCTTGGAGTGAGACCCAGGGGCCGTGCGGGGTGGGGCAAGGTTGAGACATGTCATGCAGCATGGAGGTCTCACACTGGAAATGCAGAGACACATGGTGGTGGGGCGGTGAGGAGGGAGCGGGAGCGGAGCATGGTGTGCGGAGGTCGGGCGGCAGTGATGCATGATCGTGATGCGTGATGGGAGTCTTGGTGTGGGCCAGGGGTGATGGGTGGTGCTAGCGCTGATGTAGCGGCTATGGGCAGTGTGATAGCCGAGACCAGTGCTGATGTGGCGGTCACGGCAGTGATGGCTGGAGGATGCCGCAAGTGGCAGTGGCTGTGGCGGTGACAGGCGGTGATGGGTGGTGATGGCCAGGGGTTGCCGAGGGAGTTGGCCAGGTAGTGGTCCGGGCCCGGAGCAGTCGTGGGGGTGGTTTTTGGGGGGATTGGAGTCCTGGGGCCGGGGCTGAGTCCCAGGGGTCAGTAGCGGGTCGTGACAGATGGGGTAGAGGTTGAGACATGTTGTGTGGCATGGAGGTCTTGCACTGAGAATGCAGAGACACACAGCAGCAAGGCGGTGAGGAGGGGAGTGGGAGCAAGGTGTGGCGTGCAAAGGTCGGGTCTGTAGTGATGCATGATTGTGATGCATGATGGGGGTCTCAGCACAGGCTGGGGGAGCGTCGGGTAGTACTAGTGCCAGCACTGATGTGGCGGTCATGGGCAGTGTGATAGCCAGGGCCGGTGCTGATGTGATGGTTACAGCAGTGATGGCCAGAGAAGGTGCTGGTGGTGGCGGTAGCTGGTGGCGGTGATGGATGGTGATGGCCAGGGGCTGCTGAGATGGTTTGCCAGGTAGTGCTCCGGGCCCGAAGCGGTCATGGAGGTGGTTTTGAGGGGGTTGGAGTCTTGGGGGTCAGTAGTGGGTCATGACATGGTCCTGCTCCTGGTCTTGCACACTCCATGCTCTCAACAGTACCATTGCATTTGTAGGCATCATGCGTGCTATGTAAGGATTTGCCCAGTGGTCTGAGCCCCTGTAGTCAGCAGAACCTGATAGTGCTGTGGATTGCTGAGGCCAGCGCTGATGTGGTAGCAGTGGGTGGTGATTGTTGAGGGGTGTCAGAGGTGGCAGTGGCTGGTGGTGATGATGGGTGGTGATGGCCAAAGGCTGCTGGAGGGTGGCAATTGTCACAATTTGCTACTAACCTCTGGCACTTAGCCCCAGCTCCAGGACTCCAACTTCCCCAAACCAACCTCCACAATTGTCCTGGGCCTAGACCATGACCAACCACCTTGGCAGCCTCCGGCCATCACCACCTGTCACTGCCACCAGCCACTGCCACCCCTGGCACATCTCTGGCCATCACTGCCCATGACTGCCACATCAGTGCCGGCCTTGGCTATCACCAATGCTTCCCCAACTGCAGCTGCCATGTCAGCACCAGCGCCAGCAACCCCCAGCACTCCCCCTGGCCTGTGCTGAGGCCTCCTCATCATGCATCACAACCACGCATCACCACTAGTCTGACCTCCACACACCATGCTTTACTCCTGCTCACCTCCTTGCTTCAGTGCCATTCCATGCCTCCATGCTCCCAAAGCAAGACCTTCTTGCAAAGAGTTTCCTTTGCGCTGCACAACATGCATTGACCCCCCACTGCCTTGCACAATCCCTAGGCTTCATCTTCAACCTCGGCGCTGTGACTTGTCACCAGGATCTGGACCTGTACCCTGGGGCCTATGTATCGTACAGTATATAAGTTGTAGAGTAGCAACTAGTACTCTAGTCTTGATATTGCCATACTTCTTGTTTTTAGTTTCATGTTTCATCTCTGTCTCTTAGTCTTTCATGCCACGATTTTTATTTTTTGACTTATTTCTTTTTTGTATTGTACTCATCTTGTATCATCTCATCTCCACTCATTTTACTTGTCTTGACTTATCTCTTTTTTGTATTGTACTCATCTTGTATCATCTCATCTCCACTCATTTTACTTGTCTTGTACTCTCAATCTATCTCTGCTTAGCCTCTCTTCCTTTGCCTCAAGTCTCCAAGTCTCACCTCTTCTCTCTTGTCTCTCAGCTTCACCTTATTCCATTCCTCCTTCCTTCTATCTTATCTTGACTCTTTCCTTTTCCAGCTCGCTTAGATCTCCATGCCTCCTGCCTTTGATCCCAGTACTTGCTAAGTCCCTGCAGTTACCCCAGCTTTCTATCCATCAGCCCAGGACTCACTCATGCTCCAGCGCTCTTTCCTCCTTTTTCCTTGCATTCCCAGGACTTGTGCCTACCCTAGCACTTGTCCTCCACCCCCCTTCCCCCTCCCCAGCACTTATATCCTGCCCCAGTGTGATCAGTGGTCCCTTGCTTTACCGCTGCTCACATCTTCAGCCCCACCCTAGTCTCTTATGCCCCATGCTCTCAACAGTACCACTGCATGTATGGACATTGTGCATGCTACGTAAGGGTTCGCCCAGTGGACTGAGCCCCTGTGATCAGCAGAACCTGACAGCAGTGATGGTTGCCAAGGAGTCAGTCATGTAGCAGTCTGGGCCTGGGATATCATAGGGCTGGTTTGGGGAGGTACATAGGAGTCCTGGAACCAGGGCTGGATACTGGAAGTGGTCAGTGGGCTGTGACAGATGTGCTGTTGTTGGACTTTGCCAAGAAGTGAAGGGCATGAGTGGGAAGGTTGCTGCAAAATTGTAGAGTCCTCAGAGGAAAGCACAGAAAGCTGAGATTATTTGGGAGGTAGATTATAAGAAGCCTGTCAGCTCATCAATGTCACAACCCGCTACCAACCCCCAGGACTTCAACCTCCTCAAAACGACCCCCACGACTGCCCTAGGCCTGGACCGCTACCTGGCCACCACCTTGGCAATCCGTGGCCATCACCGCCCGTCACCACCACCAGCCACCGCCACCCCTGGCATTTCCCTGGCCATCACCACCATGACTACCACATCAGCACCGACCCCAGCTATCACACTGCCTATAACTACCACATCAGCACCGGCACCGGCAACACCTGACACCCCTCCAGCCTGTGCCAAGACCCCCATCACGCATCACAATCACGCCTCACCACTGACCCGACCTCCACATGCCATGCCCCACTCCTGCTCCCCTCACCACCTAGCCACTGCATGTCTCTGCATTCCCAGTGCAAGACCTCCACACTGCGTGACATGTCTCAACCCCCACCACCATCCCACACGATCTCCAGGTCTCACTCCAAGCCCTGGAGCCACGACCTGCCATTGGAACCTGGGCCTGAGCCCCAGGGCCTATCTACTGCACAGTATATAAGTCGTAGAGTAGTAAGTAGTACTCTAGTCTTGATATTACCATAACTCCAGTATTGTTTTGTTGTATTCATCTCTATCTCGTATTCTCACATGTTCTAGTCTCTTTATTCTCACTTTGCTTCATTTCTTATTGTACTCATCTCATATCTGCTCTGTTTATCGCTTCTATTTGTCTCCTACTCTAATTACACTCTGCTTCACTCCTCATCTCTCTGTTAGTCCTAAGTTCTCTCGTCTTTTCTGTCTCTGGCCTCCAGTCTTGACTTGTTCTGTTTCCCTTCCCCTTATCTTATCTCAACCTTTTCCCCTTTCAGCTCGCTTAATCTCTGCTCTTCTGTTTCCATCCCCAGGACTCGCTAAGTCCCCACGCTCGTCATCTCATTGAACTCCAGGACTCGCTCGTGCACCAGTGCTTGCTCGTTCCACTCTCCTGTCTCCCCAGGACTTGCAACTACCCCCCTGCACTCGTCCTCCACCATCCCCGGCACTTGCCCCCTTTTCTGGTGTCACTGGCACTCCCCCACTCACCTCTTCCACCCCGCTTCAGTCTCCTATGCCTCGTGCCCCTACCAGTACTCTGCATCTGTGGACACAGTAATCACCACGTAAGGTACTCGCCCAGTGGACTGAGCCCCTGTGGTCAGCGGAACCTGACAATCAAGCTCACAAAAAGTGCAGTGGTGGCACACCATCCAATCCATAGTTAATTTTCTTTTTCAGCTGAGTGAGTTTATCTGTGGGCAGGCACACCTCCAACACAACTGAGTTCAGTTCTAACCCAAGGAATTTGATGCAGGTGTCTGGGCCAATGATCTTTAATGCTTGGAATGTCAGGCTCAGCTTGGCCCCATTGTCCAGCACCCCACTTCAATGCATCCAATATAACAACAGGTGAGGTGGAGGGGAAGATATCAAGGAAGTCCTCCAGGTAGTGGCAAATTCATGTAAGTATATTACACTGAAGGATCCAATGTAGGGCCTCAGCAAAGAGATTGAAGATGTAGGGCGCTGAGTGGCCCTCTAAAGCTAGTATGATGTTGTGATAGTAGTTGCCAAGCCATTCAAAGCCCAGCAGCAGTCATTCCTCTGCATGGACAAGTATGTGGCGGAATGCAGATTCAAGATCAAGTCATCATCAAGGAGCCCGGTCCTGACACTATGAGGTCACTGATCGCCTGATCAATCATGTTGTACTCAATTGAGGCCTCAGTGTTTGGGATCCCGTTGTTCACAGACTGACCTTCTGACTAAGAGAGATGATGGATTTCGCATATTTTGGACAAATATTTGCACATAATGGCCTTGATTGGCGAGGCACAAAAGTTGGGGAATTGGAGTGACAGAAATAGGCCATGTGTGTGCCCGTTGGCAGTCTGCATGGCGATGTTGGCTGACAGGGTGTCAATGGCGAGAAGGTCAGTAAATGCGGAGCTGAGGTTGGTGCATGATTGACTCAGGGTGCAATCGCCAGAAAAACTGAGGTTTGCACCAACACATATATAGATCTAGCGAGTACATGCGCTGCAAGCACAGTATGAGATGATGGTAGTCAAGTAGTAAGTGATGACTTACCTGCGAGCGCAGTGTGAGATCATGAATTGTTCAGATTGCACTCACAGGCATAAATGTCTTATGGAACAATGAGAAGGGGACTGTGATAGTAACGTAAACGATACAAAGAGGAGGCGGTGATAGCAAAAGGTAAAGAGACAAAGCTGTTGCCTCTGAGCAAGCCCCCCATCACATCTTGCCCAATCTAGATCAACGATGTAACAGCTGATGACTACGTTTCGCCTTCTGACGAGGGCGGAGGCGGAGGTTCTGTTAAAGGATTCTCGTCTCGAGCCTGCTGAAGCAACGTGTCGAGACCTTTACTCTTGACCGCTTTCTGTGTAGACAGGTCAATTTAGATAGCTGCAAAATGACAAACAGTCATACTTGAACGCAGGCACTGTAGCTCTCCCAAATTTTGCCGCACTTTTCGTTGAATTCGGCAGCTTTTTGTTGGGAGTAGGCTTCCCGCTGTGACGGTGACGAAGAGGCAGCAACGGCAGGCTCTAGATAGCCTTCGAACCAGGCATTAAAGCAGGCGTCGTACTCGAGCTTGAGCTGGGTGCATTCGGGGGATAGACTGTGGGCCATTGCAAGATTGCTGACATCATCAAATGTCTTTCTTCCCGACCCGACGCCTCTTTTCCGCATTCGCCAACCGCGCCGTCGTCTACGCCAACCACGGCGACCCCACTGCCGTCCTCACCGCCCTCACGTATCGTCCCCTTCCCCCGCCAACCAAAAACACTGTCAATGTCCGTTTTCTCCTAGCACCAATCAACCCGGCCGACATCAACGTTATTGAGGGTGTCTATCCTGCCAAACCAGACTCTAGACGTGACCTTGCCCCATCAGGTCTCGGGAGCATCGAGTCCCCAGTGTTTGTCGGTGGAAACGAGGGAGTTGCTCAGGTAGCCGAGGTTGGTGAGGGTGTGCAGGGTTTGAAGGAAGGCGACTGGGTAATCATGACGAGGCCGCAAGTTGGGACATGGTGTACAAGCAGAAACGTGGAGGAGGATGATGTCGAAAAAGTTCCAAGGGTAGAGGGCCTGAGCCAAGTTCATGCGGCCACCATGACGGTGAACCCACCAACCGCGTACAATATGCTCCAGGATTACTTGCGCCTCGAGGAAGGCGACTGGGTTGTTCAGAATGGTGCTAATAGCGCTGTACGTGTCGTGTCCTCTGATGCTTCTGGAAATTCTAATGTGATACACAGGTTGGTCAAGCGGTGATTCAGATAGCTGCTTCTCGAGGACTCAATACTCTCAACTTTGTGCGACCTCGGTAGATATGAATCTTGGTTGACCAGCACGTTCTGAGATACTGAACTAGTGATAATTTGCAAGACTTGGTAAAGCAATTGGAAGGCCTCGGTGCGACCAAGGTTCTTACGTATGACGCACTTTCCGACAAGTCTCTACGGAAGGAAATCAAAGAGTGGACTGGAGGGAAAGTATGTGTCATCTTCACATGGCAGTGCATCGTCTGACTATATGCTTGCAGGATATCCGACTAGGCCTGAATTGTGTCGGTAAGCCTGACTCTGCCAGCCCTCATCCAAGCCAGCCAACGTCCCGTAGGTGGACCTGAAACAACGCAGATGGCAAGACTCCTTGGAAACGACGCACACCTTGTATCGTATGGTGCAATGTCGAAACTGCCTTTATCGCTACCGACATCGCTTTTTATCTTCAAAAACCTGACATGCCACGGTTTCTGGCAAAGTCAATGGTACAAGAATTCCGTTCGCGGTGATCGTGTACGCGTCATGCAGATCCTGGCTAACCTTATGAGTCAGGGCAAGGTGAGTTGCCACTAGTCGCTTTCAGCCTTGCAAATTTACATTGTCATGTCATAGTTGAAGGAGCCTGCTCATGAAATTGTGTCGATCAGTTTAAAGGATTCGGACGAGACAGCAAGTCGGAAAGTAAGAGATGCCATTGCGAAAACGATAGGTGGACGCCAAGGAAAGAAGATACTTCTCAGGTTCGACACCAGCTGAAGATGCACTGTCAAGACTTTGTGCCTGGCGTTCGCTGGCGTGTAGTATGTTCTAGAAGATGCTGATAGAGGCCAACCTCTATCAGCATCTTCTAGAACATAAACTACAATTGAGACGAGATTGAGGATCCATATTTATCAATTTCGAGAGCCACATGCCGGCTGAAATTCATGTTCTCACTCTGGACGCGATTTCAAAACTCCACCAATCCTCCCAAAATAATTGTTTTGCTGTATGTAGGGAGAAATGCGTCGAAAAAGCATGGCGTTACGCGTTGAAAGACAAAATTGGTCCTAATGAGAGATAAAGATTAAGTTTGTACGGTCCATATGAGTAGTTTATGAGAAGGAGATGGAGAGCAGCGACATGAGCTTAATCAACTGAGAGTTCCAAAGAGAAGTGTCTACAGAGAAGGAGGCTAGGGAATATCAAGTCCAAATAAGATAATTATACCAAGGCATATGGCAGACACAAATGGCGGACACAGAAACTCAAGTCTGTCCAAGCAAAGCCCTGTCAATCGCTGCGTTGATAGTGGCTTTGCGCGCCGTCAAGTCCATACCAAAAACTCCCTCCAACTGACGACGAATTTCGCGTTTAGTGACAGTATTGAGGTCGGCGCCCCGAAGAACATCTTGAACAGCCCGGTCAATGTCCACATCCGTTGGGGACCCAGGTGCATTCACATTGTCAGGACTGCTTGTCAAAGGGATAGGCATCTCGAGGTAGTTTGTCGCAGGCCGTGAAGGCGCAGGTTGATGGAGTATGCTAGCAGTTTCTCCCATGCGGAAAGCAGACATAGGGGTATTCCTCCCTGAATTATAACCAGGAGGGGGATGCATCCCCACCTGCGAAGGTGCCGGAGAATAACTTCGCGGGTCGTAATAGGTTTCACGGCCATATATTGAAGCGGTGTGGGACTCGGCATATTCTCCTTTCGTTTTCAAGGGAGGCACCCAGGAGCCGATACTATGATTCGATTCCTTGTCCCAGAGCTCGTTTTCCTGTAGACATGATCAGTATAATCATATGGCGCTATCCTTGTGACGGATCCACTCACGTAATCAGTCCATGATTTCAGAGGTATAGATCGAGGATCGAATTTCCCCTCGTCCTGCGATGCGATGAGACCAAGATCTACGGGATGAACCAACGGATAGATACGTACGTGGACAATCATTTTTTTGCCTGATTCACCGAGAACAACACGAGTCTGGCCCCATGAAAAGTCATCCATCCTCCAAAACGAATATAAAGGAAGGAAGAAGGAGAAGGCAGGAATGGCAATGATGTAGAACGCCATCCATCCAATCATGTCCCATTTACGCCTTAAAACGAAAACCGCCGCTTGTAGACCATAGATGGCCCCAATCAGAATCAGAGCCAGTTTGGGGATAGGCTTGTCTTGCCCAACAACTTGATATATCAGATACGCGATCTGTCCATAGATAAGTAAACAAAAGCAGCTATTCCCAAGAAGGAATAACGCACATAGAGAACCGTCACAGGCTGCGTCAAGGTAGACACCAGATCTATCATGACGATGAAACGCATAGAGAAACAACAAAATCCGCAGAGTTGCTCCAAGAAAATCAGTTCTCCAAGGTTGTGGACTGTAGAGTTAATCCAGCGACGGCGCTGTGACAACAAAACCTTCCAGTCGTCAGGAGCAACGGTGTAGGCGTGCGCATCCCGAACAAATTGGGTTTTGAATAATGGGAAATGTTTGAGAAGGAGTGTCGTGAGATATCTGTCCTCTCCGAGATGAAGTAGATTCTTCATGTGTAGGGTATCAACACGATTCTCAGAGTAGTCTTCAATAATCTGGTTGGATATAAGGAGTGGCTTGTGGGTATCGGGTGAACGGAGGCGATAGAGCGTGAAACAACCAGGAAGACATGTAACGGAACCGAAGAGGCTTTCGAAAGCTTTTGCCATGTGGTGAGAGATGAAATACTCATACACCTATTCGTACGGATCAGCTGAGCTAGATTTATACAGGACATCGATGAGTTTTACCTGCATCATCGTAATCAAAGATTGTTTAGCATTGGCCAACTCAGTTTCACCACAAACGCCCAGGAGTTTCTTGTCGTGTATCATCCTGTTTTACCGAATGAGAATTAATGAAGTTTGCCCAATGAAGGTCAACTTACGCTGAAATGAGTCTATTGACCGAGAAAGGATCAACCGTCGTATCAGCATCGATCATGAAAAGATACTCGTAAAAAGTCGGATTGACACCGATGACATTCTTGATTTGGTGGTACATTTCTAATTCCAATGGATTCATGGGAGTGTTGAAGTGCACCTGGAAACACATCGTGTGTTAGAAGCCAACGCTACGATTTAAGCTTGCGAACTACCTTATTCAGGAAACGCATGATTAACATTTGTGAATCTCGTTTACCACGGTTTCCAGGTCGTGATCTCTCTGTAGGCTTGCCAACTTTGACGACAACAAGGTATGGGACAACATGCCCGGCGCATTCGTACAAACCAGAATAAACCTTGCCCATATTATGTTGTTTCGCTCCTTCGCCTAGCGACAGGAAGCTAAGGGGCTCCGGATCAAGGTTAGGATCCGCACCGAGGATGTCAAGAACAATTCTTGGTGTAGGGCGGTCATTTCCTGAGCCAACAATCATACCATCGCATATGACTAGAAGGAGTTTCCGCTTGTCATCGTACTTCAATTGCGCTAAAGAATCAATCGTTTTGCGCAGCGATGCGTCACCTTCCGTATAGCAAGGTACCTGGCAGATAACGAACTTGTCGTGATCCTCGGGAGCGCGCGGCGAAGCAAAGTTAATAGAAGCCAGAAACTTGAAGCCAATGACTGTAATCATGATGATCGATAGACTGAGCAAGAGGTACGTGGAAAACTGGCATTGAGTCGAGTTACGATTGTCGACTTGACCAATTGTAAACAGATTCCGGAGACAGATTTTCTGGCGGGCAAGAACGACGGGGTCGATCGCCAAACTATCGAGTTGTTTGGTAATGTCTTTGCCTGCATTGAATTTGAAAACGTCGAGGACAGAAGAATCCATGAATTCTGTATCGGTGTCCGGGGCTTGCGTACCAAATGGAGCTCTCACAGCTGGTGGACTTGTGATGTAATTGGTGACATCGTAAATGAGTCCATTGTAGATACCAACAGAACGAGCCTGATTCGCCATGTTCCTAATTTCCTTGGGCGTATAGCCAACGAACCCTCGTCGGGCAGTGTAACGCATACGGACCATGTTCTCGAAGTACCAATCCGGCCGCGAATCGTTAGTAAATGCACGGAAATCATGGTAGACAGCGTTGGGGTCAGTTACATTCCTCGAGTCTAGGATGACATACGGGCTGACGTTGCCATTAACACCATTGCAGAGCGCGCTAACCTTGATCGGTTATTCAATACATGAATACAACAAGAATACGACAAAAAGCTTACTTGAACCGGGAAAAGATTATCTGCTATCTGGCCACCATATTTTAGAATAGCCGCAGAAGGGATAACGCTGATAATTCGTTGATGAGCAGCAGCGATGGTGGTCAAGTCGAAGACTTCGCCTCGGATTGCTGTCAAAACATTATTGGGTGACAACGTGCTTGAGTGGGATGCGAGTTCGTTAACATTAAAAACATGTTCCGTGGGGCAGATGAGTAGGTTTAAGAATCCAATAACGAATATTGCACCGGCGCATGCCAACCAGATGAGAATGTTAAGAGCAAGCTTCTCCCTCCATGCCTGACGAACATCCATGCGCTTCATTCTCCCAAACCATGACAAAAACGGCGATGGTATCCAAAATGTCAACATCCAGCACAAAGCAACCCACTTTCTTCGAGCTGAGCTCTCCTTGAGTACCTCTGTCGTCTCACCATCCTGGATTTCTCCGGGTAACACCTCCTTATCTCCTAGCAAAGCTTTCTTGTTCTCGTTTTGGAACATGTTGCGAGATGGAGCATAAGATTCAGAACCATAATTTGTCATCGAGTCGTCATGATCACGCTGACTGGTAAAAGGACTGCGCCCATCGAAATCATCGCTGCGTAAAGACTTGTTCTCTTCATACTCGTCATACATATCTGCCCGCTGGAAAGGGGAAGCGTTGGAAACGAGAGGAAGAGCCTGATTTGATGCATTATCATGTTCGTGGTATGATCCCCAAGGCACAGGAGATACTTCGCCCGGTGCCATACCCTGCGACAGGTAGGGAGCATAGGGATCGCTGATGCCACGCGCATTGACTCCAATGTCAGCCTCCGCATCCCGCAAACGATTGCGCTTCTGTTCCTCAACGTCGCGAGAACGAATGTGATCTTCAAAGGTGTGAAAAGCTAGGTGAGAGAGGAAAACCTGATGCAGAATGTCAAATTAGATCCTTTCATGAGATAGTGGCCATACCTTGTGCTGGCCAATGACCAGGTCTCTGTCAGTCAATCCAAAAGTCGTTCTCGCCTGCTGAATCTTTTCTAGCGCCTCACCCTCTGATACACCGCCAGCTTCCAAACCAGCTGAATAGCGCTCACAAAACTCCTCTGGAGTCATCCCAACCTCGAATACGTTGATTGATCGCTTCGCAATCTCCACCAGCCCAACGCTACGTACTTGGCCCTTCACACTCCTCCCTTCCAGCTGATTTGGAAGCTGTGAATCATTGGGATTGATACAGAACACAAACCACGCTTGCGCCTCATCCAAAGTCTCAAACAGCGTATCCAGCGCTGCCTTGAACTCACCCGCAACACAAGGGGCCCCTCCAGGGGAAGCCTCTTCAGCCTCCTCCTTCTCGTCATCCCCTCCCTCCCGAAGAGTTGGCAAACGCTTGATCGTGTGTTTCCTCCGCGTTGAGGGCGCACGCATAGGTTTCACTGCCTGTTGCGCAGCGACAATTGTATCTTCATTCCTCGGGTGTGCCTGTGTTGCAATGGCTTTGCCTGAGAAAAGGCCTTTAACAAAAGGGTTCATAGATCCTGAGCCTTCTTGACCATCAGTACCCCGAAGAAGTGATACGAAGTCCGGATTGAGTGCATCAAGGTTACGAGCGAGGAAATTCTCGGAAGAATAAGTGACTGGTCCATTGAAATGGTGGACCGTGAATGTAGGGTTTCCATTTCTGTCGCTGGACCCAGTTTTGAACGACGAGTGGTTACCCCACCGCTTTTGAAATGCCTCAACCATGGTCTGGTCTGTCTTACGTGGAGCGCGATGTGCCTGGTCGTCCATTATATGGATAAGTCCGCCGGGCCTGTGTTGCAGTAGGCGAACGCATTCGGCGTTATCGAAGTAGGATACTTGAGGGACGAGGCGCGAGATACCCTCGCTGTTGTACTCAGCGACGTGACTCTCAAAAAGCCTCTTCTGTGTCCAACCCTGCAATCGCTCATTTGCAAAATTGATACAAAACTGGTCAAGTGAATTGGCACGGCTAGTCATATTCTGAGGTCCAGGAAGATCGAAAAGACCTATAAAAGTAGAGAAATCATCCTTGCAAAGGCGTTGGTTGATGTGCTCGTTGAGCCATGCAAAAAGAAGCGAATAGAGGTTCTTTGCGAGGTCGTCGCGGTTATCTGAGGCGCCATCGGGGTCCAAAAAGACAGTGCACAGCTCCTTTTTCATTAATTTGGTTTTGTACGATAAGGCAGATTCGAGGGCAGATTGTGGAATCCCCAGGAACTCGGCGACAATGGTCAAGAGATCCGTGTTGCGTACCACGGCGGCATCTTCGTTCCGACTTCGATCGATTGTGAATTCGAGATTGCCCAAGTGTAATATGGCAGCGATAAGTTGACACGCCTGCGCAACATGGCGTTTGGACAGCCCAATGGTTTTGAGGGCAACCTTGAGCTGTTCAAACCGTATTTCATCATCGTCTCGACCGCCATTCAACCTCCCAGCAGCATTACGCTGGCCTAAATATCGGTATGCCGTCCTGTCAAGGAGATGGAGGTGCTGCCTTTCTTCAGGGGATGCACCGGCAACAAGATAGTAGAAGATATGGAAGTTGCGCTCGCCCGACGGTGCTCCAGCAACACGATTTCGCTCCAGATAATAATCGAGCGTTTTGACACCGCAGAGTCGACCGCGCTCGCTGAACTGGAGCTCGGTATATTTTCCAAAACGAGATGCATTGGGGTTGAAGAGAGTTCGGGCGTTTCCAAATGTTTCGAGCACGAACTCGGAGGCGGGGACCTGTGTAGCAAGTTTAGACCCTTTTTTCCCTGGGTTACTGACGCTCAGTTCCAGTAGCGTTTTGATAGCCAAGCGACGGTTCTCCGACTTTCCACTAGCCGTTTCTCCCCTGAAAGGATTGAGACCATTTAGATAGTGATCATGAGCACTACTACTGACCTGAAAATTATTGTCTGGTCCTGGGTCGTGCGCCTCATGTGATAGTATGCATTATTTGCGAGTTGGAAGATATGCGGGGGTAAGGGTTGCTTGTGCTCCGAAGTATCGCGATACTCTGCAGCATACTTGTGCAGAACTGAATCCGAGTTTGAAGTCACATATTTGTGGGGATTGAGAGCGACCAGCCCTGAGGTTCCAATGCTGGTGTAGATGTTGTCTGTCATGAACCTTTCTCGAAGACATGCGACGATAGATTCGTCCGATGGAGGCGACAGGTGGGAGAGGTCTGTGATGGCCTCGAGCCGCTGGTGGACGTTCATGGTGGTTGTGGTGCTGGCGGGCAGGGAGGCCGCTCGAAGAGCCACGGCAAAGAGGGGCGTTGCACGGTGACCAACACCATATTCCCACGCAGTCACGTGCAATGATGTCCCTTGAAACTCTTGATGTGTACAGTAATTGACAAGTAAACTATGTACCCTATCTACGTACTAGACCAATCCTGCTTCCTTAGCCAAAGAGTAGAAGATGCTTTCTTTCTTCGCTAGAAGCGTTTCCGGCTTGTCGAATTCTGCAACCTGTCCAAGCATCAGAACTTGAAAGACCCTTCGAATGCCCGGTAAAAAGCCCCACCTTGCCAGAATCCATTACTAGCACACGATCTGATTCAACAATCGTGTTGAGACGGTGTCTATAGGTGTGTCAATTGTCAGCAAACCATACTGATCTTGCATTTGCGTACGCGATGGTCAACATCGTGACATCTGCGAAAGCAGGTCCACGGATGATTTCTTGAATGGCTCGATCCGTATCCAAATCAACGGCCGATGTGGCTACGAGGAGGATGAGAACCAAGTTCAAAGGGCAAGCAAACACTCTACCTTCGTCTAAAACCAGGATTTTGGACTAGAAGACAAGACCAATTGTATCAACCGTAGATGAATCCAAGTATACACGATACCTTTCGAAGCAGCGCCCGAGCAAAACATAACAATTGTCTTTGGCCGGAAGAAAGAGATGAACCTCCCTCTCGTACCGGAGCGTCCAGACCTTGCGGCAAGGTGTCTACATAATCCTTCAAATGCGCCTGACATACAATTAGGGCGACGTTTCAGAGGAACTGATCCATGACCGACCTGGCTCAAAGCATTCCAAATATCCGCGTCAGTGTGTTCACCAACAGGATCTATATTTTCTCTCAAGGTACCTTCAAATAAATCAGGGGATTGAGGTACGATAGAAATGTTGGACCGGACTGTTAAATAAGAAAAAGTCACTTGGTGTCAACTCCTCGACTTCAGTGAAAGGACATACGATCATGCAAGCCAACCATAGTGATGTCCACTGAATCGATGAAAATTTTACCCTCTACGGGTTCGATGATACGGAAGAGGGCAAGTAACAACTGAGGGTCAAAGGTAAGCACCACAGTGGCTACGATGGACAAAGACTACCAACAGATGACTTTCCAGCACCAGTCCGGCCGCAGACTCCGATTTTCTCTTTCGGTTTCTATGCGCCGGTGAGAACAGAACAGAAACAGAACCGGTAAGAAAATCCCTACAATGACCAACGAAATATCTTTCAGAACAAAGTCGAGTTCCGGACGATATTTCGTGGAATAATGACTAGATTGATCAAAAACTATCCAAAATAGAGGCACAGTTGACATACCGGAATTCGACCTCCCCATGAGAGGGCCACACGTCAGATGGTTTATTTTCAGGAACTTCTTGAGGCGCCTCGGGGGGAACCTCCGTCTGATGCAGTATACGTTCGACGCTAACGATGTTCTGTTCAACCTCGCTGGCAGATCTCACGACCCAATTCTGCAATAATTCAGAACAGGATCGATAGAGGACGAAGAAAAAAGCCTACCAAAGAAGAGGTCGTATTCAGCGCGTACGATAATACCAATCCCACCAATCCAGCATCCACTCCGGTGGTGATCAATGCCGTCATCGCCAGCAAAGCAACGATGAGAATAATCATAGCACCGACAAACTCGAGCCGTACAGCAAGCCATCGATTTACAGAAATGCTCGGGAGATAACATATCTGATTACGATCAATGCGTTGCTGGTTCGCAGACATGAAAAGCGATTGTTGATTGAAAGCCCGGATCGTCGAAAGCCCGGCCAGAGATTCAGAGAACCATGCAAAAATTGGCGAGCGCGACACAGCATCTAAACGCTTCAGCTCCCGAGAAGTCGCTAAATAATACCTAGAAGAATATTGAAGCGTCGTACAATGGCAAGGGATCGGAACGTACTTCATCACTCGACCATAGAAGAGGCCCAAAGGTATAACAGCAATCAGGAAGGGCGGGAAACTAGCTCCAATGACGACAACAATCGAGAGACATACAGCAAGAGTCCGGCACATTCCCTGGATTACTCGGCCGAGTATTTGATCGACAACGTATGTATCGCGGGAGAACAGATTGAGGATTCTGATTGAATCAGCAATGGGTAAACGTGACAATGATCGAACCCTCACCTTCCAGTGGGTGTCAATTCGAAGAAGCTCAACGGAGCTCGCATCAAAGAATTAAGCATCTAACGAACAGAGTAAAAAATGATCTCGACACCAAATTGCCTGACGTACCCCATCATGAAGACGTTTCGCGCTCCTCAATGCACAGAGAACCCATATCAGGACTGACGACAATCCACCGAGAAGGGTGGACGAGAAGGAAAATATTCCATAGATTAACAAATATCGGAACATCCCTTTATTGCTTCCAGCTTCCCTATTATGTTCACCCCAATCACGCAGGGTGAAGTTTGCCAAAACCGACGCCGCTTGCTGAAGAACAGTCGTCAGTAAGAAAAAGGAAAAGCCGACTTTCGAAGCCGCCTCAATGTATTGTTGGTATACGCGGACTTTGACGCGGCCTTGCTCTTGGTGTTCCTTACTGAGACCAGTAGATTCCTCTTCCCGCGTTGGGCCCGGCTTAGCAATTCGAGCTTTCGCGAAACTCGCTCGGTGTCGAAGTTTTTCAGAGGTAGAACCAGCATATGTCTCTTTTTCCATAGGACCATCTGCGGTAACCTCGCCTTCGCCTGGTGTGCCACCACCACTGTCGTTGGGGACAAACGGAGTGGATGTACCAGAAGAACTTGAACCATGACCACGACTGACGATTGTATTCGTAAGATGGCGACATATGCCACAAAACTGCTGGATAGACATACAGAAGCTTGGCCAATTCCCCCTCCGAATTCAAAGCAAGATTCTCATACGGGCCGCTCTCGAGAATGATACCACGGCGGATAAAAACGAGTTTATCAAACTGTTTTACGAACGCAATGCTGTTAGTGACGAGGATACGAGCCTTTGTGGCGAGTAGTCCATGAGGACCAATAACGTTATCTGAAGGGAGTTGAATTCATAACCTAACGAGAAACATTGACTACGTACCAAACACATGGCGAGCAACATGGCTGTCGACGGCTGCGAGGCAATCATCCAGTAAAACCCTAAAGAATTAATTCCTATCTTCGCCAAGCAACAAGTAACTTACAGGTCAGCTCTAGCATAGACTGCTCGTGCCAGAGAGATTCGCGCCCGTTGCCCACCGCTAAGCTAAACATACATCAACGTGAGCTGCGCCACATAGTAGAGGATGCCGACTACATACAGTAATACCTGGACAGGTCCTCAGCGATATATCAAAAAATCAAATTTCTGCACAAAAACACACCTTTTTCTCCTACCTGCGTGAGGTCACCTTGCGAGAGCAACGACAAATCCTGCCCGAGGGCACAAGCTAAAAAAAAACATAAGTCGAAGCCATAAAGCAATGCGCCACATTTTTCATCACCTTCAATAACCAAATTGTAAAATGTCTCGTCGTATTCATGAGAGAACAAGATATTCTCGCGGACGGTGGCAGATAGTATCCTTGACCACATACATGAGCAACCATGTCACAACGCAATCCTGTGTACATACCAAGGATTCTGGGGCGCATATGCAATCGACCCTCTCAGGATCACTTCGCCCTCTCTCCGTGTCATATCGCCAATGATAGCTGACAGCAGGCTGGTCTACAACAAAATGGTTGTAGCACCATCCTGACTTTGACAGGAGAAGACTAACCTTTCCAGCTCCAACACGTCCAAAAACTCCAACAAGTTCGCCCTTATTTACAGACATATTAATTCCTTCCAATGTTGGTTCCACTGCCTTCTTCTCCCAAGAGAAATCTGCGTCTTTGATGGAAAGTACCTAGCATCAACTCAGTCCCATCCCTAGTGAGTGCTGAAAAATCATCTACCTCGTCGCCACGGCTGAGACTAGGTACATCGATGAACTTCCGGGCATCGACCTGCAGCTCTTCCGCGTTCAAGAAATCAGATAATCGGTTCACTGAAACGATGGCTTCGATGATGTTTGAAGTGACTTGGCTAAACTACATCTGATGTAAGTCGAATAGCCGAAGAACAAAATTCCATTGCACATACCATGGCAAGAGGGAATTGCAAGAGCATGAACAACGAGATGGCAGGGAATATGATGTCAGATGTTAAGGGTTTCGATGATACCGCGGCAGCTGTTGCAAAAGAGCTAAAACCGACAAGTAGAGGAATACCGCTCCAAAGCGTTGTGTTGAACGCCTTGCCAAGTTCGAATGTCATCAGAAAATGAGAAGAAACAAGCCAAGCAAAAGGACATACCGTGACAATACCAATTTTTCTCAACATTTTCAATTCTTGATTATTCCGAGTTTCAAAAATCTTCCTCATAAAGCTATACTCCCAAGCATATAGTTTGATACTATACAATGACAGTTAAAAGGACTCAAGCAAGACGTAAAATTGTTGACCTTTTAATGTTAGCAAGTAGTTCGCTCATGAGACGCGTCCTTTTATCACGATTTTTCATTTGTTGTACCTGCATCCGCTTTAAAGCCCGTGCAATAACTGTCAGATAACGGTCGATCAACTCGAGTAGAATAAGGATTGAAGGAACAATACTTGCACGTGTTGAGGGGTATAGAAAAGATCATGATTGCAACGCCTACAAAGGCCGACCAACCAAGGAGATCATATAGGGAGATGAATGCCAACGTGATCTAGACAAGTGTTTAGACGTCTTGGAATCGCATCACAACACTCATCCTCACCTGTAGGGGTCCAGACAACGCGATAAGGCCATACGTGCAAAGGTCCTGGAGCCTCGTTGCGTCAACAGACATCAGATTGACGATGTCCCCAGATGCCCGACTACGTTCATCATTAGACAGAACGAGTGCTTTGGCGTAGATGACAGTAACAAGCCCAGCCCGCACGCGCATACTATTCAGAACGATTAAAATACGCCCCTCAACACGGACTTGTACCTACCCTGTTTCAAAAGTGCGCTGGAAGTACTAGCAAACGCAAATCCTCAATGAATCAGTGTTCTTGAAGCAATCCAGATATTCTCACCTGGTTCAAAGCAACTGTTTGCGCAACAGATGCGACAAACATAATGCCGGCGATCGCAAAGCCTTCGAGGCTGCTCGGCCCCTGTGCGACACCTCCAAATCGAGCAGACTGGTACCGAGAAATATACGAAAGCAACCAACGGAGGAGTTGGGGCTGTAGAAATGCCAGACAGTCCTGGAAAACCTTCAAAAGAGCAGCAACAGCGTACGGTCCCCCATACGCGACGAAAAGCGCCTTCCAAAGCGTGCTGTCTGATATTCAGCAAGGTGAGCAATGAATGACGTTGGTGAGAACTTACTGCTTCTCGAGAGCGTTCTCAAGATCTTTTCCGAGCTTCTCGGATTCATCGTGAAGCTGCAGAGAAGGAAGATCGGTTTCAGTGATGTACTGAGAAGCGCCTTTTTTCATGAGCGAAGTCATCCATCCGAAGCTCTGCAGAAGTAATTTGTAAAGTGGTAGAAAGACAATGGCTGGATTTACCCAAATGCTGAATATGTTGGCAGTATTGAGAGGACTTTCCATATGTAGTTTATCCCCTAATGTGTGCACCACGTCATACTCCGGCCCGAAGATTTCTAACGCGAACGATACAAGACCCAATGCACCAACGATAGATTTTAGTGCCAGAATGATATGTCCATCGTCAACCCGTGTCAATAGGACGGATCTTATCCAAATCGTGAGACTGAACAAATAGAGTGGCCAGAAGATGAGCAAAGTAGAGGATGAAGTCCGTGTCCGGGTATGGTTTAGATATGTTAATGAGATAGCGGAGGCGAGAGCAAGGGGTTCAATGACATAAGAGTAGACGACAGGCACAGATTTGCGAACTAGTAAGACGAACAAGAGGTTTGAGACGCTGACGATCAATGATGCGAGCAGCAATGCCTGGGAACAGTGAGAAGGAAAAGATTTTGGTGGGAGAGAAGCATACCAGCTTAGTGCATAACAAATACCAGCTGTTACGCGTCCTTTCTCTGGACAGATCGAGGGTTAAAGTCAAGGATCTGGCTGTGGCGACGACCAGGAGAGCTGCAAGAAGCCCGGACAAGAGGACGCCCTCCTCGAAACACAAGCTGGTGTCAAAGTCGCGGACGCGGGATATGATACGCCATCCCTCAGGATCGTGACAAGTAGCCATACAGAGGAGGAGTACAAAGTCCGGTGTAATTATATAGCAACATTTTCAAAAATATTATCAATCCGACGGGCCGGGACCGACACGGGCCTCATTCACTCGTCAGACTGACATGAATTGTGATTGATGAGATAACTAGAGTCTACATTTCTGGATCTGGGAAACAGTAAGACAGAAAGACTTCGAGGACACATTCGGCCCACCCAGTCCAATGCCTGCACTAGTACCCCTGACATTATAGACCAAAACTCCTGCACCTCTTTACGTGTCTAGCGAGATGTAACGCCCGAGTTACTTACATAACGTAGTTGAAAATAGGAAAATTTCATATCATGTGGCTGCTTGCTTACTTTAACTTACTTCTATACCGTAACACCTGGGTTACTTCTGTAACGTAGTTGGGAATATTCACAATCATATATCCATGTATCTACTCGTTGAGCAGTGGAAGGGTATCACCAGTGATCTGCTTTCCAAGAGCAGCATCTCTAAACAAAGCATAGGCGCGCTCGAGATCGTCATTTACAATGACAAGGTCATGTACATTGGGTTGTTTGGCATACTCAATTTCCTTGAAAGCGGCGTCCAGGCGCTTCTGGACAGCGGATTCTGTCTCTGTTCCACGCTGCTGGAGGCGGGAGCGGAGGACAGTGAGGGAAGGAGGGGAGACGAAGAGATAGATGGGGTCGAGAGTTGTGTTTTTTATTTGTCGGACACCCTGGGCACAGGATCGAGAGAGCGCCCACTGGACTAAAGATAGAGACCCACCTGCGCATCGATGTCGAGGATACAGCGACGTCCGAGTTCCTGGACGGAGCGCACAGTCTCGAAGCTGGTTCCGTAGAGATTGCCAGAGAACTCTGCGTGCTCGATGAAGGCACTCTGCTGGAGGAGCTCGCGAAAGCACTGTGTAGTGACAAAGTGATACTGCTTGCCATCTACTTCGCCGGGCCGGGGTGATCTTGTGGTATCTAGGCAGCAAATGAGTGACAACAAGACAAGAAGTAAAAGGCCGAATACGGGAGACACTGAAGCCAAATTTGTCGGGGAACTCTGCAAAGAGACGGCTGAGGAGAGTGCTCTTGCCGACGCCCGAGGGACCCGAGAGGACAAGCGGGCGCAGGAAGTCTGGTCTGGGCGACATGGACGGTGTGCAGAAGGGCGTGACGCGTGACGATCAGTGACAGCGATGGCTCTCGGAACTGTGTGCACTCGACTCTGAATTCACTCTCGTTTGGTCTGGCTACCTCGTTTCCCTCCCGCTAGGCGTCCTCTGTCCCATGGGAGCCGTCTGCTGCAGACCCACGGTTTGTCGCTGTCTCCTCCCGTCTCCCCGCTCTCATCCCCCGCAGCCCATCGACTTCGATGGCGATGTCAACCTCTTTCATTTCGTCCTGCTTCGCTGCGTTGGCAAGGGCGCCTTTGGCAAGGTCAGAGCGTCCTACTTGCGACCTCTCAGTCTCCTACTTATCGCATGAGCAGGTCAGGGTCGTCCAGCATAAGCAGACTCACGAACTTTACGCCCTCAAGTACATCAACAAAAACAAGTGCGTCAAAATGAAGGCAGTCCCAAACGTCATACAAGAACGACGGCTACTTGAAGAGGTTCGTCAGCCCCACTAATCCCACAACTTTCGTACTCTGATACGATCTATCAGGTTGACCACCCATTCATTGTCAACCTGCGGTACGCTTTTCAAGACGACGAGAACTGTTTCTTCGTCCTGGACCTGATGCTCGGGGGTGATCTCCGTTGTACGTCCCCATCTCTCTATATTTCTCTCCTGTCGAACCATTCCCCTTCAAGTCCATCTGGAACGATTAGGCTCCTTATCCGAAGAAGTCGTCCGTTTCTATGTCGCCCAACTATCGTCCGCCCTCTCGTTTCTGCACGAAAGTAATATTATGCACCGGTCAGTTAGTCTCTTGATACTTACTATTTGTGGCGCTTCATTTGTCATTTCCATCTGCTTCTTCCATAACAGAGACCTCAAACCTGACAACATCCTGCTAGACGAACGTGGAAACGCCCACCTCACAGACTTTAATATTGCTGTTCACTTCGGGGAACGACGTCTCACTGGTGTCGCCGGATCTATGGCATACATGGCTCCTGAGTAAGCCTTGTTCTCACGCTCGTTGTGACCCTGAGTTCAAGTTCCTTCAAGGATCTTGACAAAGCGCGGATACACTTACTACATCGACTGGTGGTCACTTGGCGTTTGTGCATATGAGCTTATTTTTGGCCGGCGCCCTTTTCGGGGCAGGACGAACGGTGATTTGACCTACAGCATCACCAAAGATCCCCTCAAGTGGCCCGAGGACGTTGACAAGAAGTGCAGTCGCGCAGGCATACAAGTTTTGAAAGGCGTCAGTCGTTTTTCCTTCTCTGTCAACTTTAGTTTCAAACGTTTCTAGTTACTCGATCGGGACACGTCCAAACGCTTTGGCTGCAAGCCCCAGGGTGAAGGTTTCCAAGAATTACGACGGCATCCATGGTTCAAGCCTATAGATTGGGACACGCTGGAAAGTAAACAGCAAACCCCGCCTTTTGTACCCGACGTCAGTACCCCTAATTCAACTTACTTCTATCAAGTTATCAATCATTACGTAGGCCAAGAAAGCCAATTTCGATGCGTCTCACGAACTCGAGGAATTATTGTTGGAGGATAACCCTCTCAAGGCCAAGGCCCGCAAAGCCAACCAGGATAACCTCAGCGCCGAGATGCGGCAAATGGAAGAACAGTATGTCCTTTTTCCTTCCATCTGTCTCGCACGCTAATGCTGCCAAGATTTACGACGTACGACTTTAAGAAAATGCAACGACGGTCCTACTACCCTCACAACCAGCACCTCATCTCGATCGCGACCGGCACCTCCTCAGGAATGGCTAGCTCCCGTCCCGCAACTCCTGCAAATGACCTACGAGCCGAAAATGGCATTGTCATCGCTAGCCAGTCTATGGACGGTATTGAATCCGAAACCTACCGCCAGGAGAAACTGTTCTCTGAGAAGGATTATCCGTAGTCCATCTTTGTTTCCACGTGTCCGCTGTGTCAGATACAGCCGATCATTGCTCGTTGTATTTCCCGACTTTCCTCCTTTCTCATGGACGACGGGCCCCGCGCTTCCTTTGCTTTCGTGTTCTCATATCCATATATCCCCTTATCCCTATATTCCACAGCCTCGTTTGCGATATACTCTTAATTTGTCAGCCCTCCCGCTTATTTCCAGGGCCTGTCTCCGGTTGTTTGAAACTGTCGGTTATATTTGCTTAATCTCTGTAGGAATACCCTTACGAATATCCCATGTCTATCATTCCCTTTTGTTCCATAATGCAATGCTATGATGTTCTTGACGTCCCTGGAGACGACACGTCGTACCTCTGTGGTCTGTCAAATGATATAAGGGATCAATTATGTAATGACGAGTAATCTCATCTACTTGTTGTCCTACTCTGCGTCGACATGCAGTCGATGCAACACTTTGGCAAGGCTGCTCTGCGTATAACCAAAAACTATACGAAAGGCTACTCGGATACCCAGGCAAAGGTCCGCGATGCCACCTCCAACGACCCATGGGGGCCCACCGGCACTCAGATGAACGAGATTGCCCAGATGACCTACAACCAGTCGAGTGCCACCGCTAACGCTGGTGTTCCCCATGCTGACCTCTTTCTCAGGAACGACTTTGTCGAAATCATGGAAATGCTCGACAAACGCCTCAACGACAAGGGCAAAAACTGGCGTCACGTCTTCAAGGTACCACCCTTCTCTGATCCACAGTCAGCTGCAATGGTGCTCATTGCCACAGAGCTTGACAGTCCTCGACTATTGTCTCCACCAAGGCTCCGAAAACGTCGTCATCTACTTCCGCGATAACGCCTACATCATCAAGACCCTCAAAGAGTTTCAGTACGTTGACGAGGATGGGAAAGACCAGGGTGGGAACGTCCGCCAAAAGGCCAAAGACATCACCAACCTCCTCATGGACGAGAACCGCCTACGCGAGGAACGGCGTGCACGGGCGTCTATGCGGGAACGGATGATACGTGGAGCCAATGGCGCGGGTGACGAAGATGACTATCGTCACGCAGACGAGAATCAGCGCCGGCGCGGGCGGGACGCCCCGGCAGGACAGCTGGCGGGCAAACGGCCCAATCGTGACGAGGACGAATTGAGGCGGGCAATCGAGGAGAGCAAGCGCTCGCTTGCCGCAGAACAGGCTTCTGCGGAGGAAAGAGACCTCCAGCGCGCGATCAAGTTGAGCGAGGAGGAGGAGATCAAAAGGAAGAGTCAGGTGCAGGATTCAAATGCTGCTGCGCTGTTTGACGACACGAATCAACTGTACGTCCATCCTATCACTTCCGCGGCGGGCGTCTCATACGCAATAAAACAGTCCGCCACCCAGCGCAAACAATACAAATGGGCTTCATTTTTCCGATCCAACACCATATGCGACAGGACTGCAGCCTCAGTTTACTGCTGTCCAGCCCCAATTCACTGCTCTACAGCCTCAGTTTACGTCGTTCAACCCATACCAGCAACAGGCAGAACAAGAGGCTGCCCAAGCGGAATACATGCGGCAGCAGCAGCTTTTCCTCCAGCAACAGCAACAAGCACAACAGCAGGCCCAGCAGGAGGAGTGGATGCGCCAGCAGCAACTCTTTCAAATGCAACAAATGCAACAGCAGCACCAGCAGCAGCAACAACAACAACAGCATCAACAGGCCTTGTTCGCGAGTCAACAGCTGGCACCCCAGCCTACTGGCTTTGGGTACGTCCCTTCCTTTATCCACCAACCTCAACTAATCTTTTGAATTTTCAGATCCAACAATCCCTTCGCCCCTTCTACTTCCTCTACACCTTCTTTCTCTCCTGTGCATCCTCAATCTCCCTCCTTCAACCTTGGCGGTACATATGATAATCATTCTAATGGACACCTCTCCGCTCTTTCCGCGTCCTCTCCCGCACACCCCGTATCCTCTCCCAGCCCTCCTTCCACCAACCCCTACCAGCAAAGGTCATACCAAGTTAGAACCAAGCCCGATGAGAACGAGCACCTCGCGAATCTGTTCGCAAACAGGGACGACGGAATGGACACGTTTGGTAACCTGGGGACGCTCAGATACGGTCATACAGATGCGGGGAGATTCGCACAGAAATCAGGCAACCCGTTTGCTCAGCAGCAGCAACAGCAGGGGCAGCAGAACCCTGAGAAGCCATTTTTCGATATTTAAGGCTTTGGTTAACCCGGATGGTTGCTTTCTTTTACGACCGTGTTCTCTTCTTTGTAGTGTGCTCTTATGTTTCATGAACGAATTTCTAGCTCGTATCTACCAGCCTTCTCTATTTCCCCCTAGTACCCGCTTTTCATGAACTCCACTCGCACATACGCGGTCACACTCCTTGAATATATTTTTATTGCATAACTCCAGTTCTGGCTTCTTACGCTAAGGTCGGACTTTGTGTGGCGCAGCGAGAGTGGCCGCATCTTGCTAAGATTCTGACGGTCAAAGAGAGCGTGGTGACAATAATACATACATTGTTCCGTCGTAATTCCTAGTCATACCTTACGCGATTTCGTCAAGCCACTCTCTCAAAGAGGCGAGCCCATCGCCCTCCGGTTTTTCCAATTGATCACTCGCCTTTGATACCTTCGCAGATGTTCCCACAAAAGAAATTTCGCCTCCTTCCCAATCCGAGAATTTGAACGGGTCGCCAGGCGGACCATTACAATCCAGACCTCCCATGTCAGACTCTTCGTCGTCCCCTCCAAGCTTCTCAACGCCGACGCCACCCTTCTGCGACGCTCTACGCTTCTCGAGCTCACGCTCCAACACGGACCTGACGCGATTGACAGCGAGTACGTCAGAAGTCATATTGGCTTGGCTTCCCGCGTTGAGGAGGTCATATTTGTGGGCAAGAATGATCAGTGAAGGGGGATTTCGCGAGGGTGGAAGGCACGCGAGGGTGTGCAAGATGCTGTGGAGGTGCCTGGACAACTGTAAGTCGACTTCATTGGAGAGAGTGAAGGTCACAAACTCTGCAACCACTGCTCCGTTGCGGGACACAGTGCTGGCATCGACGACAAAAGCAATTGCTTTTGCATCATCAAGGTGTTCCCTGAACTGATCTCTAATTCGCGGGTGCCCTGGTATATCTATCACGCGAATGCTCTTCTTCGGTGTAGATAGGTTTACTAGAGAGGAGTTTATTTGGAGGGATGTATGGGTTTGAAGCGCTTGTCCATAGACCAGCTATCACAAGTTGAGACAGAAATCGCCTTTTTGACGAGAATGCACGTACTTGGGACAGTATCGCAGTCTTTCCTGCGTCTGGAGGGCCGATGAGCAGCAGAGCACTCCCTCTCGACCTTGACCGCTGTTTGCTGAATGCCACATACACTGCACGTCGAGTGAGCTCCATCTTTGAAATCATAAAGGCATCACATACCAGCAATGAGTAGAATTGCAGCAATGAATGCAAGCAGACTTGTGCTGTGCAGGTCCATCGTGTGCAGTGGTCAACAGCAAACCCAGAGTTTCTCCGGCCCCGGCAATCATTCATAACACCGGCCAGAAAACAGATTCCTCCGAGGTTCTATCTCTTTGCGACACTCTGCGATGCGTCTTCCAGCGCATCTGGCTCGGCCACATGCACGGGCTAGTCTGCTCAGGCACTTTGCTACCGCAGCTCAAGGACGCCGCGTTCCTCAGACAGTCATTGAAAAGGTCGTTCAAAAATATGCCGTCGGGCTACCTCAGGGTAAATCAGTCAAGGCTGGCGACTATGTCATGATACGTCCAGAGCATGTTATGACCCACGACAACACCGGCCCTGTCATTTCCAAGTATGTCTCCTTTTCCATCGATCCTCCAGCTGTCTAACGATCATCCAGGTTCAACTCCATTGGAGCAACTAAAATACACAACCCAGCACAACCTGTATTCACGCTGGACCATGATGTGCAAAATAAGACTCCCAAAAACTTGGCTAAATATGCCTCGATTGAGACTTTTGCCCGTAAGCACGGCGTCGACTTCTACCCCGCAGGCCGGGGCATTGGCCATCAGGTGCTCGTGGAAGAGGGTTATGCCTTTCCCAACACTCTGACTGTCGCCAGCGACAGTCACAGCAATATGTACGGAGGTGTGGGCTGTGTTGGCACCCCGATCGTCCGCACAGATGCTGCGGCTCTCTGGGCAACCGGCAAGACCTGGTGGCAGGTTCCACGCATGGTCAAGGTAGAGCTCAAGGGAAAACTCGCCCCAGGTGTCACCGGAAAAGATGTCATTGTCGCCCTCTGTGGTTCGTTCAACAGAGATGAAGTGCTCAATGCTGCAATTGAATTTACTGGCGACGGTGTAACTGCTTTGGGTGTCGACGACCGTTTGACCATCGCCAACATGACCACAGAGTGGGGTGCCCTCGCCGGTGTTTTCCCCGTCGATGACACGCTGCTCAAATGGTATGACCAGGTCCTGTCTAAACTCGAACTACGGACATTCTCGTCTTCTGCGTCTTCAGGCATCCCTCCTCCGCCAGAGCACCCAAGAATCAATCGTCGACGCTTGGATGCGCTTCGTGCGGCAAAACTCGAATCCGACTCTGACGCTGAGTATTCCTCTCATTTGGTTTTCGATCTCTCTACTCTCGTACCCCACGTCTCTGGCCCAAACAGTGTCAAAGTCTCGACACCACTGCCTGTCCTCGAGGATGCTCACATCGCGATCCAGAAGGCTTACCTTGTCAGTTGTACCAATTCTCGAGTTTCCGACATTGCCGCGGCTGCAGCAGTCATGAAAGGTAACAAGGTCGCCCCTGGGGTCGAATTCTACATTGCCGCTGCAAGTTCTGCCGTCCAGCAAGAATCTGAACAACTCGGCGATTGGGATACCCTCATCACAGCCGGAGCAAAGGTCCTCCCTGCTGGCTGCGGTCCTTGCATTGGACTTGGCGTCGGTCTTCTTCAAGAAGGTGAAACAGGAATCAGCGCTACCAACAGAAACTACAAGGGCCGCATGGGGCATCCAAAAGCTCAGGCATACCTTGCAAGCCCTGCTGTCGTCGCCGCTAGCGCTATCAAAGGGTACATCTGCAGCCCCGCCTCATTGGATTCCGCCAAACTCCCGCCTGTCCAGCCACCCACGTTCTCCATCTCGAACATCCCTGCCTCCACATCGACATCCACCGTATCCGACGAGCCTCTCTTCACCGGCTTCCCTGCCACATTCACTGGGCCCCTGCTTTTTGCTCCCCAGGACAATCTGAACACCGACGGCATCTACCCTGGAAAATACACTTATGCCGATGACATCACTCTCGAGGGTCAAGCCAAAGTTGTCATGGAGAACTATGACCCGAACTTTGCTGCACTCGTCGCCGAGAAGCGCAAGGCATTTGTTCCATTCGACGGTGTCCGTAAGGAGGGTGTCGTTCTCGTATCTGGATACAACTTCGGCACAGGTTCTTCTCGCGAGCAGGCTGCGACAGCGCTTAAGGCTGCAGGCGTCCCCCTAGTAATTGCTGGTTCCTTTGGCGATATTTTCAAACGCAATGCCATCAACAATGGCCTAGTTTGCCTCGAATCTCCAGAACTCGTCAGCGACCTGACTGAACGCTATGCCAAGGATGGAAAACGTGGAGCTGGAGGGAAGAATGGGGAGCTCACAGTGGATATGGGCATGATAATCGAGGTCGGCATGAAGGACGGAAAAGCAACTGTGCTCACTGCGAGCACGGGCGAAGGGAAGACATATTCTCTGCGTCCTGTTGGCGCTAGTGTACAAGAGTTGTGGGTGGCTGGTGGATTGGAGGGCTTCATCTTGAAGGAGATTCAGGCAGAGGCCAAGGCATGATGGCAACTAATTTTATATGTTGGGCACATTTAGAAGTTGACGCAAAACCCTTTTGGATACATAAATTGTCTAATTTGAAGCTATAAAGCTTTGAATGCGTTCCATTGCTCAACTCTATGCAACATCTGAAATAGATTGTAGGAGCCTTACGCCACACTCTTCTTGTCTTCGGCAGCAAGACGGTCATGCTCAGCGATATCCCTTCAAACAACAATGAGAAACACTCGAAGAGACTGGAAGAACTTGTGAACTCACATGGCCTCCCAAGGGTAGTCCAACCTAGAACCGATGGAGATCAAAGCTCGGCGAAAGAATATTAAAGAGAGAACTCACCAAACATCCTGGACTTCTTCGCCAGCGTAGTATCTGCAAACAATCTTTCATTATTTGCACACTTGATCAAATATTTTGACTTTACGGTGTGTCCTTTGGCAATTCTGCCAGTTTGGGTTTGTTCTTATTGTGAACGACGAAAATGGCGAACTTGGTAGCAGTGCGCAGTGCCTCACGCTCGGATTCGGGATAATTCAGAAGCTCTTCTTCTACATCCTTTCGAAGCTCTGTAAGAGCGTATCTAGGGAGGATATCAGCATCGACGATTACACAGGGTCGACGTGCTTACCCAAGGGTCTTCCGTGTGTCGTCAACCTCGTCCTGCGCACACAAGTGAAATTCGTTGATCACGGATGATTCAACGATCTTACGACAATAAGGACCCTCTTTCCAAGCAACAGTTTTCCTGGATTCGGTGATCTATCGACATAGGAATATGAGTCTTGCCGAACAGAAAGGTCGGGGCACCAACAGCCACTGTGTCCTCACGACTTCCTTTCCTATTTGCTCCTGAGTAGTACCGGGGAGAGGCTCGTAGAGCGATAAACCAATTGCTTGAATCTGAAGAGCTTTATTATCGGTGATTTCTCTGAGGAACGTGCGCTATTCGGACGCAAGTGATCAGATGATGACTCTGGGACACATCTTTATCTCACCATCACACGAGCAGGGAAGAACCCTCTAAGAGTCTAAATGGTGAGTTGCTGCATCTTGGCAATGCTCGACGTTTACAGACCCTCCGCCTAAAGAAGCCTCAGTCGAGATCTCGACCAATCAAGGAAAGCCAGATACCAATGGCAACCATGAGCTCTGGGTTGAACTCTTGAGCGAGTTTGGGGGTGACACCACGTATAAGATTGTGAATGTCATTGTACGTGACGTGCCAGTGCTTGACTTGACCTTCAGCCATAGCGAAAGAGACGGTGTAAGAGTGAAGAATAAAGTAATTCAGTATGATCGGAAAAGTCACTGATCCGGTAGCCTTTTTTCCCGATCAACCACCATGGCAGGCGAGTCTTCCGTCTCTCTTCCTGCTGAGCCTCTAAACCCTCTCAAGATGCACCATCAGCGTCCGGTTCAGGCTCAGGCATTCCACCGACAAAGGCGATTGGCAGTCTTGCAAAGAAACAAGGCGATGTGACCCGCCAGGGTGCACAAAAGCTCAAGTTCGTGCCCACCTTGCCAGCCAGGAGGAAGAAGGAGTAAGTAAGTTGTTCAAAAACGTTCGGTAAACAACTTTGCTCACATGGCCGCTCAGGGAAGTCAAATCGGTATGCCTCGATCCTTCCCTGATACGTGCAAATCATGAATGCAAAGCTGTAGGAACCAGCACCAGAAGCACTGCCACATGCCCCTCCAAACGAACGCGGTCGGGGCAGAGGACGGGGTCGGGGGGATGGAAGAGGACGGGGTCGGGAGCGGGGAGCGCCCCCTGTGGTTGAAATGACCGCCAGTGGCCCTTTTGCCATGGGACCTGCTCTTGCAGGCCACACCGCAACACGACGAGCCATGCCTCGATCCAATTTTACTCCAGTTGCGACAGGTACCGCGTCATCCCTGGGATCGAGTCTAGTGCGAGGAGCTGCTCCCACGTTGAACAGAGGGGGCTCTAAGACCAGCGAAGTCAAAGAGGAAGACGGAGAAGTTTATTCCGACCCTGATGAAGGTGTCGAGATCGTTGACATGGAAAACATTCGCAACATGGACTGGATGGCGCCTGAGAGTTTGCGAAAGGATAAGCAACAGAAAAAGGTCAAAAAGGAAGAGATTTCACGAAGTGGTGGTATGTCATTGTCTTTTGAACATGTAACGAACTTGAACCCATAATCGCAGATGGCGCCGATGTAAATGCCGCCAATGCGCTCGACTTGAGCGACAGTGGCGAAGAAGAGGAACTGGAAGACATAATTGAACACTTTGCCGCTGCTGCCAATGTTGAACAGGTAACTCTCCAGGTATCCAACGTGAGAATAACAGCTCAACGATTTCTCCTTGCAGGATTCAGATCTCCGAGAAGAGCGGTTATATCTTTTCCAGTTCCCTTCGCCATTCCCTACGTTTGTGTCACCAGACACCAACATCTTTGTACCCGTTGAAGGCGGCCCATTGTCTGATGGCACAACGAGCAAAAAAGTTGCTTTTGCAGAACCGGTCAAATCCGAACCCAATGCCCCGTCCACCGAGGCAAAACCTGCCGAACCCAAAGTCGACGGTGTGATTGGACGGCTCGAAGTGTATCGTAGCGGTGCAGTAAAGATGCGGCTAGCGAACGGCATCGTACTCGATGTATGTTGTTCTTTCTGCATCGATAATACTTGCTAACAGTCCACAGGTCACTGCAGCTACTCAGCCGTCTTTCCTCCAACAGGCCGTCCACCTTGACGAGGAAAAGAAGCGTCTTGTAGTTCTCGGAGAAGTCAACAAACGTTTCTCGGTCTCTCCTGACGTCGACACTCTTCTATCAGCAATGGAGTCTGCCAACCAGGAGCTCACGGCGCCCTTTGACGACGAAGGCCTCATCCAAATGGACACGACATGATATCAGTCTATACACATTGATACAGAGTACATTGATACAAATGCATCATACTAAACCCAAACCAACCATCCAAGCAGAGAAAACGAGTCCCATGCCGAAATGAATGCTATATATAATACAAACCCTCTAAGGACCATAACTCATCCACATCTCGTACTGGCTCTGAGCGGCTTGCTCCTGCAACTGCCGAGGAGGATATCCGTAAGCACCGCCTGCTTGGGGGCCTTGAACGGCCGCAGCATGTCCATGTGCATAGGGCAAATACGCATGCGTGGGCTGGTGCGGCGACGCCTGCTGCGGAAAGCAATCATGCGGCACTGCCGCATAGTTCCACGCCTTGGGTGCCCCAATCACCGACTGATCACGGACAGGTTGGACATCGCTCGGAACACCGACGATAGGGCTGTTCGTTACATAAGAAGCTGGGACGGCTCGGGTAAGCGCCGGGTCCCTGGACAACGGGTCCTGGAGCGCTTTTCCGATCGACGAATATGAATGGTCCTCGAAACGATGTATGGAGCCTTCCATGACGATGTCTGTTTGCGGTTTTGTCATCATGGGAGCAGATGGTGTGCCCAAAGGGTAGTAGCTGACGGAAGGATCCGCGATGGTATTCTGGGCGACAGTGGGGCTGCTGCGGGCCACGGTTTCCTGATGGAGAGTCGGGGGGGAAGCGGCGGTGTTCGATGGCGAGTTTGGATTCGACTTGGTCGTGATTACGGATTGCCGGCCGTTGACTACCTCGAGTTCATCAGGCTCATCGGAGGGCACAGGGACACTTGGTTTCTGGCCACTCCTGAAGGCCACGTATGATCCGTTTGCACGTTGGAATAGTGTGTAAAGAAAGTTCTTTGATGGTAAATCAGTCAGTTTAGGTTTTGATAACAGAAAAATAGATCTCCTGACCCAGACAGATGGCGGCCGGCACAGCTTGGAACCTTCTTGGAAGAACGGAATTGCGCCTCTCAGTTCTTCCATAGCTTTATCGGTAAGTGAGCATCCGGGGCTCTCAACTACGAGGGCGGCAAGAACCACCTGGACTCGACATTTATAAACCTTCCAGAAGAGGAGATGAAAAGTACATACGCATGACGAAAAGTACCCCGACCAGAAGAACCAGACATAACGAGAGAGCGAATTGACAGGATAGAGGGTTTTCAACACCGATATGAGGCGCCTGGATACTTGAAAGGTGGTCTCTACAGATCTTTTGTACCGATGTCGCAGGGGATTATCCGATGCTTCACGGATGGCCTGAGCAAAGTAGCTCCGATGTATATACAACAAGTCTATTCGAGAATCAGCACGATGCACAGCGCTCGAAACACGACTTGTACGAACTAGAATCTCTGACGCACAGAGTGCAATACTGTTGCAAAGCGAGTGCCGGGTCAGACGACCAATGGTAGCCATTGCCGTCCTCGGGCCAGCGCAGATGTTTAGGAATCGGGTAATTTTTGATGAGTGTATCGATCTCGAGCAACGCGGTATACGACGGATACCGCGTGCTGAATACATGTTCAATCGACCTGGACATGCATTTCACAGAATACCGGAATTTCCATGCATGGACTGTTGGCGTCGGAACAGAATAAACGTAAACGAACGCGCATGTACGCACATCCAAGAGAATCCTCATCGGCCACAGGACCCACCTGATGTATATCCTCAGGGTATTTACAGTCTGCGTGCTGAATAAACAGCGACCCCGGCCGCCCATGGACGAGGCTCTAAAAGACGCCCTCGAGGACGATCGTACGGATATAGCGCATGCTGACTCACCGACCAGCTCTCCCAAACGAACAGCTCCCAAAAGAGCTAGATCGGTCCGGTCAGTCGGACTATAGACTTGATTCATAGACACAAGCAAACCAACATTCCGGCGTCGCTGGACCTCTCCTGGATCGAGGTTCCAGGGGGCACTATCACGTTCTGATGGGGGAGGAGATTAGAGCCACGCATCTATCCGTCGAGGAACGAGTCTCACGGAGTCCAATCTAGAGGGACTCAATGGGTCATGGGGTCTCATCAAGAGTGGTTCGGGCGCCCTACCGTCTGTGCTATGCGGGTAGTGAGCCCCGTCAGAAGCCACCGCTCTTCCTTGTCCGATTGGCTCGAGTTGTACACAAAGCAAAAGACGAGAAAGAGCGCCTGGACGGTGGCACATGTCACCTCGAGCAAGATCGAATCGAGGGAAAACGCCGCGCGGGCGAGGGCGTAGTACTGCTCGGCCACGGCCGCTGCGTCCGGGTGGGACTCGTCGTAGAGGTTGCCGTTGGCTAGGACCATGAAGAACACGGCGAGGCGATGCGAGTGCAGCGAGTCGGTGGACGGGTAGCCCTCGGAGCCGTAGATTGGGTCGAGGATGGAGACGAGAAAGTCGTTGTACGGGATCGGGTCGTACCTGCGGGAGACGTCAGAGACGGGAGAGGATAGAGAGCGCCACGCACATCCAGGCAGCGCTCGAGTAGTAGACACATGCGAGCTCCATGGCGCGCTCTTTGTGAGGTAGATAGCGTATGAATATCGACTTGTTGTACGGGCAGTCCTTGAACCCGAAAGGAAACGCATTCATCAGACTGAGGATCTCATCCGGGAGATTGAGGCGGAATCGCGGCGGACTGTGCGTCTCCTCATGCTAGAAAAGTGCCTGTCAAGCTGCGGATTCGAGGACGAGAAGATGACGAACAGGGAGGAGATCTTGGAGGTACTGCACACGGTAGATCAGAAGCGCGGCAGCGAACGGGCGTGTGGGACGACGCACCTCTGAGCCAGCAGATTCACCGTGATATTTCGCCTGGCCATCGACGCCAAGCGAAAGGGAGCCAATCGCCTCGGACACGGCCTCGATGCCGTCCAGCTGGCCCGGTTCGCGGGCGGTGCGGAAGCCGTCGTCCCTGTCGTCCGCCGTCCTTGACGAAGCCAGAGCGGACTCCAGTTCGCGTACGCGTGCATGCAGCGTCTTTACTTGCTCAGAAAGCTTCTGGGCCTGTGCCATAAGGACTCTTTTTTTATTTTTTTTATTTTTGCCCATTGAGTCACATCCACGCATGATTGCTAATAAAGCCTACTTGTTTCCCTTGGTCGCGGCGAGTGTTCCTGCGGTGGTCAGCTGTGCAATGGCGCGCGGTTCGTTGTGGACCTACCATCCGGACAGATACCGGCACAACCGCGCCTGTTGTGGGGGTCGTCAGCTGCAATGTACGGGGTGTGGAGGAGATAGAAGGCATGCCTGACGCATGATTGGCACGGAAAGGTTCTGGAGAAACTCAATCGCACGCACGCGGAGGTGGAAGCTTTTTTTCATACCGATCACACTTGAGTTTTGACCTCGAGATGCAAAAAGTTAGTTTCCGCGGCACTGGGGCGGCGAGACGGGGTGTACCTGCGGCATTCTGCACACGAGAGGCCGAGCTTGCGGGCAGCAAAGGTGTCTGAGGACTCTGACTTGACGAGCTCTGTGGCCATGGGGGGGAGGAGGTGGGAGGAGAGAACAGATGTGTGCAGTTAAGTCTGGCTGGGCGGGATTGGCCGGGGCCGTCCCTGTGATGCACATGCCCGTAAAACCGATCGCCACCACTCAGCGGCGCACACATGCACTGATCACGAGCAACGTGCTATTTGTCTACATAGGTACAATGGAGAATCATGACTACCGCGTATACTCTGCTACTGGGCGAGTCCTGGGAGAAGTGTGTCAGAATATGGAAGGCATGAGGAAAGAAGAGAAGAGAATCAGAGGTAGCGGGCAAGGACCACCAAGGCAGCCCTGCCCGAAGGTAGCTGAGAAAAATTCTGCAGTGCAGGGTGCGCTCCTGCATAAAGCCAAATGCCTCAAACATCATGCACAAGAAACGAAGAACAAACACGAGGAGGGCGCACTCACCAGAGCAGAACAAAGAACATACCAGTCAATTTCAAAATTTTTCGTCGCTTTATACGCGGTTCAGACTCCGCAAACTCCGAAACCCCGCCGTCCGAAACTTCAGTGCAACGTGCATGTCGGCGCCACCGCAGCAGACGACGACAACGAATGCGTCGACCCCGCAGGACACGACGCAGGCCCCGGTAGCAGGCTCGTCCTCGGCGCCCACACAGACCCGCCAGGAGGCAGAGGAGGCCCGCAAGGACCGCACGCTCGTCGAGTTTCTGCTCATGTTGGACGAATATGAGCCCCTGGTGCGTCGCCGAGCCCGAGCGGCCCGTGTCCTGCAGCTCACCGCGCCGCAGATACCCAGCGAAGTCACCGACTACTACCTGCAGCGCGTCGGCTTTGAGTGCGAAGACATCAGACTGTACGTCCGCCCGTCCCCCTGCAGCGCCGCCTCACACGTGCACAGAAAACGGCTGCTCTCGCTTGCGGCGCAGAAATTCGTGTCTGACATTGCGGCCGACGCATACCAGCATGCGCGGATCCGGACGAATGCAGCTGGCGGGAGAGCGCGGGGGAACCAGCCGCTGGGGCCTGGGCTGATCAAGGTGGGCTCTGCACGGCGCTGTGATGCACGGCTGACGGTCTGCAGGACAAGACGCGCACGACGCTGACGATGGACGATCTGAGCGCAGCGCTGGGAGAGTACGGTATCAATGCACGCAAGCCCGAATTCTACTTGTAATTGTATTAGTAGTCAATCCATTGATGTGACCGTCACACGATGACTGGCGACGAGAGCAGAGAACGTCACAGAAGGAATCTGATCAATAAACTTTAAAGTCCGCTTGAGATTACTGCAGGTGGAAGGCATTTACCTCCGCCATCTCACATCTGGGTCACGTTGATAGTATGGTATCCTTGTAATACTGTCACACAATGCAAGTCCCCTGTCGTCAATCGATTGATGTGACTGTCACACAATGACCCTCAAGCTCAAACCATCAAGTCCACGCTCGCCGCCGTCGTCGCCGTTCTCGTTTGACGCCAATGACAGCGCCGCAGAGCCCACGGTGCTCTCGTCGCCGCCGACGCACTGGCACCCCGCCAGCACGATGAGGATCTACGGGGCGCAGCCGCTGAGCACGATCTCGGAAGTGGGTGTGGTGCGCTGCAAAGACTGCTCCAAGCCCGTCCTGCGCAGCAGCATATCCGAGCACCTCGAGACGTGCGCCCTGCTCTCCAAGAAATCGCACAAATCGTCGCTCGTCGAGTCCGAAGGTGAAGTCGTCGTCGCGCATCGCGGGCTCTTCATTTGGCTCACCGCACCAGACGCATAGGCAAATCTGGCAAGAAACGCAAGGGCTCGCCTGCGGCCGACGACTCTGGGCCGGCAAAGAAAAAGACCAAGCCGATGCCCAAGGTGACGAAGGGGCGTGTGAAGGGACCGGTCGACTACGACCGGCAGTGCGGGGTGATCAACGACAAGGGCCTCCCGTGCTCGCGCTCGCTGACATGCAAATCGCACTCGATGGGGGCCAAGCGGGCAGTGCAGGGCCGGACACGGCCATACGACGACCTGCTGCTCGACTGGCAGCGCGCCAACAACCCGAACTTTGTCGAGCCCGTGAAGCGCGAGACGAAGGCGGAGAAGAAGGAGAAGCGCGACAAGGAAAAGCTGGAAAAGAAACGGCTTGCGGACGAGGCGGCGGCGGCGCTCGGGCTGGACCCGTCGAGCAAAAAGTCTGCGATGGCCGGGGCGTCGAAGAAGGCGGGGAAAAAGGCGGCGGCGGCGGCTGTGCGTCTTGCAGAGGTGGGGGAGGACGTGGCCGAGGACATGGAGATGCTGGACTCGGAGGCGGAGATGGACGAGCTGGTGCGGGTCGTGCGGATTGCAGAGGACAAGGGCGTCGTCGCGGCGCCGCTGGCGGTGGCGTGCGACGCGAGCAGCTGGTTTGTGCAGCGCAGAGAGCGCGCGCGGTGCTGCCGCGATCTGCTCATGGGCGCACTTGGAATCGGCGGTGGACTAAGATTGAAACATTAGCGCTGGCGAATAAAACATTTGCGGAAAACATGAGTGATGCTGGCGAATAAATTCGATCGCCTAGCATCAGTGGCTGTGCTCCACCAATGCGTTTTCTCGTTCTCCTCTTTCTCGCTGCGTCTGCGCGTGCGCTCCACTTTTATCTCGATGCCAACCAGAAGCGCTGCTTCATAGAAGAGCTGCCGACCGACACCGTCGTCGAAGGCACATACCGCGCCCTCGAGTGGTCCGACGCCGCCCACGCCTACGCGACAAACCCCGAGCTCGGCATCATCGTCGAGGTCGTCGTGCGTCCCCCCCTCTCTCTCCCCTTCCCCCCCTCACCCCCCGCAGGAATCCGAGCACGGCGACGTCCTCGTCAAGACAACCGGCCCCCCCGAGGGCAAGTTCACCTTCACCTCCCACGACGCAGGCGACCACTCCATCTGCCTCGCCACAAACTACACCTCCTGGTTCTCCCACACCCACATCCGCCTCTACCTCGACATCGTCGTCGGCACCACCAAGCCCGACGTCGAGCAGGACCGCACGCACGTCTCCGGCCTCGCCGCAAAGGTCCGCGACCTCAACCTCAAGCTCGAGGACATCAGGAGGGAGCAGCAGTACCAGAGGGAGCGCGAGGCCGACTACCGCGACCTCAGCGAGGCCACCAACGCGCGCGCAGTCTGGTACAGCATTGCCCAGATCATCGTCTTGGTCGCCACGTGCGCGTGGCAGCTCCGCCATCTCAAGGTGTGTTGCGCCCCGAGCGCGTGTGACGCCTTCTTACACCGCTTTGCAGCGCTTCTTTGAGGATAGAAAGAGTCGATAGATGCAATATATTTTTTTGACATTTGTGAACTATGACGAACCTAGTCGCTCCACAAGGCATAGCCTGCTGCTCACAACCGGAACTCGGTCTGTACCTGCTGCCCTCGCAGGTCTGTAGACACGGTGTCCCAGCGTCGTGACGCCAGAAAAGCGCATAGCACACGGCTCAACCAATCTCGTCTTCTTACTGATGCCCCATCTCATGTTTCACCCCGTTCCGGGCATCTCATCGCGGTTGCTTCACAGCGCCCGCTGCCAATCATTTCCTAGCTCTGGAATAACGAGTGGAGCACGAAGCGCCCGTGTCGCGGTCCCGGAACTAATTTTCGGAGGTGAAATTTCTGCTAATTTCCCTCGCTCCAGAAACTTCCAGGCCGTCTTTATAGCATTTTTTTCATAGAAGCGTGTATGAGAAAGGCTGTTCCGTATAGAAGTAACGGTCCGACTCCGAAGTCGCCATCAAACAACTTTCTGGCGCGGCCATTCGTTTTCATGCTGACATCGTTACTGATACTCCATCTCATACTTCACCCAGAAGACCCCGGCGCCAAAAGGCACGCACAAATCTTCCGGGCATCTTATCGCGGTTCCTTCACAGCGCCCGCTGCCAACCATTTCCTGGCTCTAAGAACGAGTGGTGAAATTTCTGCTAATTTCCATCGCTCCAGAAACTTCTAGGCCGTCTTTATAGCATTTTTCTTATAGAAGGTGTATGTTCCGCGATGTCACATCCACTGTCTTAAACTTTCAACGACGTTCCATGACATTCAAGATACTTGTGCACCCAAGCAAGTATAGAAGAAGTCCGATTCGGGAGTCACAGAAATAGACAACTTTTTTGGGCGACCATCCGTCGAAAGCAGCGTGTTATCTATGACTCTTGGAACCCATCCTCTCAGACCAGCTTTGGATACAGGATTCATTACGAGCTGTCTTGAGCACTTTATGGTCTTCGCAATTCCAACCTCTTTTATCAAATTCAACTCAGATTGTGGGTTTCTCTTTATCTTTATCATCTTTATCAAGACACAAGGTTCGCATCAGTATTCGATCCAGTAGAACAATCTTTATCAATCCGCAGTGCAGCATTTTTCGCCCCTTTCCCCATTTTGGTCCCCTACCATGTCGCGATCCTGAAAATAATCCCGGATCAGGACCCGGGGAGTTGAAATGTCTGGAATTTCTATCGCTCCAAAAACTTCCAGGCTGTCTTTATAGCATTCTTTTTTATAGAAGGGTGTATGAGAGGGGCTGTTCCGTATAGAAGTAACGGTCCGACTCGGAAGTTGCACAATCAAACAACTTTCTAGCGCGGCCATTCGTGATGATTCAGCACACAAGTATCTTGAATTTCATAGAACGAGGTGGAAAGCTCGACAGTGGATGTGACATCGCGGAACAGCCCCGGGCGGGATTGTTTTTGGGACCGCGACACGGGCGCGTCGCGGCACCAATGCTCCACTCGTTCTTAGAGCCAGGAAATGATTGGCAGCGGGCGCTGTGAAGGAACCGCGATAAGATGCCCGGAAGATTTGTGCGTGCCTTTTCGCGCCCGTGGTCTCCTGGGTGAAATATGAGATGGGGTATCAGTAACGATGCCAGCATGGAAACATTTCACGTCCTCCAGGCGACTTCATGCGCCGCGGGTGACAAACCTCGCTCTCGATATGATACCTACTTCTTGATTTTTTTGCACCGAGTTTCTATCGGGTCACCGGTCACCGGTCCGCAGCTTGCAGAATTACCATTGTATTTTGAACATATTGACATCTACCTACTATAAGGTGGAAGTAAAGTCGCTGGGTAACGGTCCGAGTCACACAAATAAACATTCGTTTCCATGGGTTACCTATGACTCTTGGGACCCATCCTTCCAGACCAGCTTTGGATATAGGATTCATCGCGGGCCGTCCTGCGTACTTTGTGGTCTTTGCAATCCCAACCTCTTTGATCAAATTCAAGGTTCATTGTGTACCCAGATTGTGGTTTCCTCTTAAGACTAGGACACAAGGTTCGTATCAGTATATACAGTAGAACAATCATTATCAACCCGCAGTGCAGCATCTTTCCACCCCGTTCCGCATTATAGAACTTTCCATCGCTCCAAAAACTTCCAGGCTGTCTTACAGAAGGGTGCATGAGAGGCACTGTTCCGCGATGTCGTTACATCCACTGCCTTAGACTTTCCACCTTGTTCTATGAATATGAAATTCAAGATACTCGTGCACCCAAGCAAGTATAAAATCTCCTCCATATACATCATACCATTTCCCAGTTTTGGTTCTCTCAAGATGAAAGCTGATTTTACATCATGGACGGTGTTTAAAACCACCGACTTTCTATCGGGTCACCGGTCCGCAGCTTGTAGAGTTACCATTGTATTTTGAACATGTCAACATCGTGGAAGTAAAGTTGCTGGTGACCGTCGGTCCGAGTCACACAAATAAACAACGCGACCGTTCGTTGCCATGGGTACACCTGGCACCGACAGCAGCGTGTTACCTATGACTCTTGGAACCCATCCTCTCAGACCAGCTTTGGATACAGGATTCGTCACGCGCCGTCCTGCGTACTTTATGGTCTTCGCAATCCCAACTTTTTTGATCAAATTCAAGGTTCATTGTGTACCCAGATTGTATTTTCCTCTCGGACACAAGGTCCGCATCAGTATTTTATCAATCATTATCAACCCGCAGTGCAGCATCTTTCCACCCCGTTCCGCATTATAGAACTTTCCATCGCTCCAAAAACTTTCAGGCTGTCTTTATAGCATTTTCTTTAGAAAGGTGTACGAGAGGGGCTGTTCCGTATAGAGGTGATGGTCCGACTCGGAAGTCGCACAATCAAACAACTTCTTGGCACAACCATTCGTTTCCATGCTGCATCGACAGCAGCGTGTTATGTATGACTCTTGGAACCCATCCTCTCAGACCAGCTTTGGATATAGGATTCATCACGGGCCGTCCTGAGTACTCTATGGTCTTCGCAATCCCAACCTCTTTTATCAAATCCAACCCCGATTGCGGGTTTCTCTTTATCTTTATCAAAACACAAGTTTCGCATCAGTATTTGATTCAGTTGAACAATCATTATTAATCCGCGGTGAAGCATCTTTCACCACATTCCGCATTATTGTTCGCTACGTCACGAGTAGTCAAGTATCGTGAGGCAGGCGAATGTTCTCCAGTTGAAAGACTACTTCAATCTGTGACTCTTCTCACCCTTCATGAGTGGAGAGCGATCCGTTGATGGGGCATTGTCCATTCGATACCATCATTGATGACCTGAGCTTCTAGCCCTTTTTGGAGGGCAGTAAATTAGCTCTTGTCCTGCCAGAAAATCTCTACTCCTTTCCTACGTATGTTTGGACCTAGCGAGTATCTTCTCGATAGAAGTTTTGTGAGTCTTTCCATATACCAGCCATCATATACGTCATGTTGTTTCTGTTTCTTGCAATCCTCACTGGGCGGTGTACTTGTTACACCCTTTCACACTGGATCTCCTCAATCTTCCATGTCATCTCCAGCCATCGACTTGCGAGCTCCTCACAACAAAGAAGGGTTTGCAATCAGCTGACGCAAATGAAGCTCTCCGATTTGAGTCTTCTTCATGAAAATTCAATCATTCTTACTCGTAGACAACCCACAGGTTTTAACCTCCGGATCTCCATTCTTGCATTCTTGATACAATAAATGCTCGAGCTGAGTGAGAAACGAGAGCGATCATGACGCTGGTTGTCAAATCCTGACACATCAAGGGACAATGATTGTTACAACTTGCGCCTGACATCTGTTCTACACCCCGAAAATACGGTAATGACTCATTAGAGGCAGTTCTTATTACGTCATTAACAGGCCTTACGAAACTCCAAGTATGGCGAACTTCCCAGTGTTGGAATGTAGTATAAGTACCATGGCTCGGGAAAATGTCATTTAGACTTATGACATACGTTCCCTGTCTTCCGTTTCTTCTGTATTTACCTTTATGACTCGTTAGAGGCAGTTTTTATTACGTCATTACACAGGCCTTACAAAACTCCAAGTACGGCGAAACTCCCCAGCGGTGGAATATAGTATAAGTACTATGTCTCAGGAAAAATATAGACTTATGGCATACGCTCCCTGTCTTCCATTTCTTCTGTTTTTACCTTTATATTTTGAATACCAAGCTCGAACCTTCCTCCGCCACGCAGAAGGAATCCACGATGAATCTACCGATAACGACGTTATGAGTTTGGCAGTGAGACCGACCAGCACGACCTACCAAACCGAGCAAGAAGACATCATTGTCTTAGGGACGAGTACTTGTCGCATTACTCATCCTCAGCCTACCCACGTTGATCGATCTCCGCTTCCTCGTTCGTGGAATACTGCCCCTTTTACTCCAGTTGACAGCACCATTGGGCTCGCCACACGTTTCTCTCTTGTGCAGATGGATTCGAGTTGGACATCTTATCTAGAGCATTGCCGTCAAATATGGACCGTGATCATCTACTTAGTCGGCGTCATCATTTTGTGAGTTCATTCCACGAATTATTCTCTGGCTGGACTTTACTCAGCTGTATTGATAGAGCGACCCCGCCTATCCTGTCGATTCGAGAAGCGGACAAGGATCCCCTTGTCCGACGGCTTATATACCTCTTCATCTTCCGCCTTGCAGCTGCCTTTGTATCAGCAGTTGTTTTGAGATACTATTTTCACAAGAACACTCTCATGAGTAGAACATGTGCTGTGCTCTGGTACCAGGTACAGTAACTTATCAAATAGAAAAAATTCTGTGTGATTCTTACTTTGATATTGGTAGAAGGTTAAACAATACCGTCGATCGTGCATGTCTATGCCATGGACCATTCTTGCTTTGCCAGTCATCACATTCTGTTGGTAAATACAATATTCACTCTAGATAGCTCGAAGACTCACAAATAATATTGATTATAGGGCTTTTGTATTTCTAGCGCTGGCACTGTTTTTGTCTGTCTGGCAAACTTCCCTGAGTCATGTGCCGATGGAAGGCGGATACACTCTTATGATTCGCCTTATCATCTGTTTAATGTCAGCTGCAGACCTAGCGTGGATAGTGTGGCTTGTCCATACATTAAGAAAACTGGATCGGGACTGTCAATTACAAGGTGGGCACAAGAAGCCTGACTCCCACGCGCCTTAATCTGTACATTCTGCACCTTTGGTATGTAATTTTTGAGCGCTTTCTTGCTACATGTTATCATGTTTTGTTTTGTAGTTGTTATGATTTCGCCACATGTGGCCCGTTGATTGTGCTACATGGTTACCTGATTTCGTCCTAACATATTGGCATACAAACATTGCAATCAGAGCTCTCATGAGAAAGCCTCTTCCAAAGCCCCATTGGTATTTAAATAACATACCAACAAAATGCCAGGCAAAGAGTCTTGACAGTGCATCTTCAACCTGAGAGGCATGACGCAGCATAATAATCGCAAGTGTATATTAACAAGACAAAATATATATTGATGTCTGAAGTTCGAAGATCAAAGATGATTCGAACTCCAGGACTTTACTGGTTTATATACCTCCTAAAAATCTTAAACATATGAAGAAACATACATACTTTGAGCATAATGAATGATGAATCTATAAGTCATAGTATATAATAAGTGGAACATACTTATTAATAGGAATGACATCAATTATCCATAGTTATGCATCGATTTCTTCAACACTCCCACTCGATGAATACGGAGGATTTTGAATACCAAGTCCATTTTGACATTTAATGAAGGCATTGCGAGGTAATGCATTGGTTAAAATGTTGGCAATCATGTCTTTAGTGGAAACATAATCTAACTTGATGTTTTGCTGATTGATTTGATCTCGGATGAAGTGATAGCATATATCAATGTGTTTGGCTCAGGAATGGGTAACCGGATTATTTGATAACACAATGCTTCCCGCATTGTCAGTGTGAATAATAGTTGCGGATACTTGAGTCAAATCAAGTTCGGATAGTAGTGTATGTAGCCAAATTGCTTCTCTAGTTGCATTGGAGGATGCAATGTATTTGGCTTCGACGGTTGATGTAGCAACTACCGGTTGCTTCTTGGATGACCATGAAATGGTACTTCCATTTATATCAAAGATCCATCCACTAATAGATTTTCTATTGTCTTTATCTTGAGCCCAGTTTGCGTTGCTCCAGCCCACCAGTTTTACTTCCTTAGCATCGGTTTCTCCTAACTTGAGAGAGTAATTCTTAGTACCCTTCAAATAGCGTAATATTCTCTTGCAAGCCATCATGTGCAATATACCCGGATTGCCAGCAAATTGGGCAACCAGTCCAACTGAGAATTGGATATCCAGACGTGTTTGAGTGGCGTATAACAATGAGCCAACAAGAGAAAGATAATTGATGTTATGAGCATATTTGATATATGCATCTAGCTCTGCTTGATTATTTGGACTGTGACAAGGATAGATTATGGTTGACGGCCATTGGTGTGGATACAGAGGTGCAGGAAGTCATTCCAAAACAAGATAAAATTGAATCAATATAAGAAGATTGATTCAAATAAATAGCTCGATTGACACAATCACAGATAACTTGTATTCCAAGAATATAGTGGATTTTGCCAAGATCCGTGATGTCAAAGTTCTTGGACATGTCCACTTTGAATGAAGTTATTCTGCAAATATGTTTTCCAGCAATAGCCATATCGTCAACATAGATTAAGACTATTAAGACAATTCTTTTCCCAGAACGTAGAACATAGAGGCAATCATCAGAGCGAGTTTGCATGAACTCCAGTTTAAGCAGAAGATCATGTAAGCGTTGTTTCCATACATGCCCAGCCTGTTTGAGCCCATATATAGCCTTTAACAATCTCCAGTATTTCTTCTTTCCAATTCCCTCGGGTGCTTTCATGTAGATTTCCTTGTTAAGATTTCCTTCTAAATACGCACCAATCACATCAATTTGATGGACATCAAGATCTAGTATGGCAGCGAGTGACAGAAAGATTCGAAGCATGGTAAGTTTGGCAACTGTCAGGTTCCGCTGACCACGGGGGCTCAGTCTACTGGGCAAACACCTTATGTGATGATCACTGTGTATACAGACACAGAGCACCAGGAGGGGTGCGAGGCATAGGAGACCAAAGCAGGGCAGGGGCGGTGTGTGGAGGAGTGCCGGTAGCACCGGCGAGTGAGACAAGTGCCGGGGAGGGTGGAGGACGAGTGCCAGGGGTTGGCACGAGTCCCAGGGGTGCAAGAGGATGAGACGAGCGAGCGCCGGTGGGCAAGCGAGTCCCGGGGATCAAGAGAAAATCAGGTGCGGGGACTTAGTGAGTCCCGGGGGTGGAAACAGAACCAGGGAAGTTAAACAGCCAAAAGGGGAAAGAGTCGAGATAAGATAATGGGAGATGGAAATGATTAAGTTGAAAA